>JAOXOE010026323.1:0-22209 GCA_028565055.1 Phoeniculus purpureus
CCCCTCAGTCTCCTCTTCTCCAAGCTCAAGAGACCCAGCTCCCTCAGCCTTTCCTCATCAGGGAGGTGTTCCACTTCTTTCATCATCTTTGTGGCTCTGCACTGGACTTTCTCCAGCAGTTCTGTGTCCTTCTGGAACTGAAGCTCCGCTCTGGAGATGCTCCCCTCCCCTGATCATTTCAGTGGCCCTCCTCTGGACGCGCTCCAGTCTGTCTACATCCTTCTTGTGCTGGGGGCTCCAGCCTGGTTCTTTGCCGGGTTCTCTGCCGGCTTCGCTCGTGCTGCGTCCTGTGGGCTCTCTCCTGTTTTATGGGCGACTCTTCCAAAAGCTGTGAGAGAGCAGATGTAAGGAGCGCGAGGGCTGCAGCCACAGCGCGCTGGTACCCCAGCTGTGCCGCTGTTACCCGCGTGCGAGGATTAAATTGTCATATTATGCTCAGCGCTGGCAAAAGCAGAGCCTGTGACAGAGATGGTGACAGTGAGTCTCATGTCTGGGTGACAGTTACTTCGAATATCGCTCATACCACACATATCAAGCCAGTCAGCGTATTGGTGGCTGTGATTAGAATCTGTCTGAGCAGTCGGCGGCCGTTGCGTTCCCGCTCTTTCCGCACCTCGCATGCTGTCACTCAGCATGGCTCACTGCCGCGCTCCCTCCTACTAGACAATATTCGTTCCAAAAGTAGGTCTCAGCTAACTCGCTCCATGTGGCAGCGTGGGTCTGTCTCCCCTTCTTGCTGAAGGAGATGATTTCATCTTTACTGAGCATCTTTCACAGGTGAAGTTTGATCCATGTGTGAATGGACCGATCCCAGGTAGAGATGGCGCTGGGCTGCTTGCAAACCACAGAATCCCAGAAGCACAGAGCGTTAGGGATTGGAAGGGACCTCGAAAGATCAGCCAGTCCAATCCCCCTGACACAGCAGGATCACCTAGACCAAGTCGCAGAGGAACATGACCAGGAGGGTTTTAAACATCTCCAGAGAAGGAGACTCCACAACCCCCTTGGGCATTTCAGGGCTCTGTCACCCTCACTGGGTAGAAGTTCCTTGTCAGATTGATATGGAACCTCCTCTCTTCCAGCTCACACCCATTACCCCTTGTGCTATCATTAGATGACACTGAGCAGAGCCTGGCTCCATCCTCCTGACACCCACCTTTTCCATACTTATAAACATTAATGAGGTGTTAGGGCTTCCTTCTATCTATTGATGACATTTGCCAAGGTTCTTTTCACACTTTCAGCTTCTACGTGTAAAGTTAACTATTTTCTAGCTGTATGTCAGCGGTTACCTTGGTGGTTACATTTTACTGCAGAAGAAAAATTGAATGGTTCACCAGATGGAACCTGCAAAAAAGCTTGACTTGTTTAACAATCTCGCATCTCTTACACTGAAAATCAGTTCTGCTTAATGTCTGGATCTAGCAAGCAGTTGTAAGTGATCACAGAAGTACCTGGGGACAGCAACTAATTCAAGATGGTGGGATTTGACTGAAGTGTTGAATATAGTTTCTGAGCAGGCACCATACACTACATCTGCAGTTAGGTCATTATTCTGTCAGTTGAAAAACCTCGGGCAGTTGTCCAAGAGAAGTCAGATTACTGTAGACACAGTTGTGAAATCCTTCAATTATTCAAAAAATGTTAGAAGTTGTCTTGGCTCCATTAGGTATCGGTGAGCCAAGAAGATGTCATAACTTAAATGAACTGACTCGTATTTTATGCACATCCCCAGTTAGTTTCACAATACACAGAATCACAGAACATTAGAGATTGGAAGGGACCTTTATAACATCTGGGTAACTGTTCCAGTCCTACGGTGAAGCTTCCCTTACTGGACACCCCTTGGACTACCATGTTCAGGTCTGCACCATGGCTGTAAACTTGGTGAGCATGAGTGTTCCTCAGTGCACACCTTTTTGTCTGTCTGCAGCAATAGTATCTGGCTGTTTCCTGACACCTATCTGTAAACTGCCAACCCCATCTGGGAAGAGTACATCTTCTCAGAGGGCATTGACTGACTTCCCAGTACTGTCTCTACTTAAACACCAGTAGATGTCTGTGGAAGAAACAGTAGGTCTCAATAGCTCCTCTCCTCATGCAATACTGATTATAGAGCTGTGTAGGGATTCTTTGTAGTCCACCATACTTTGTGGACTACAAGCATAGGAGTAATAGGGGAGTTTCCTCCAGAACCTTCTTATCTCAGGTAGCCTCCTTACCTCAGATTTGCCCTTGCCTGTTTTTCTTATTCCAATGGCTCCTTGTCTTTAATCCCTTCTGCTTTCGATTTCTTGTGCACGTTCTGCATGGGCAGGGCTGTAACGGCAGAAAATACCTCACTAACTTTGCTCTTTACCTTCTTCCCAGGAGCAGGTGATGATACACACCCCCAGGTCCCTTTCTCCTACGCTGCTCTCCAACAGGTCAGTCCCCTACCTACACTGGTACCTGGGCTTGTTAAGGATACACATGCTTCCCTGACAGAGCTCTCTAGATAATCAGACTGGATGATCTTTTGAGGTCCCTTCCAGTCCCTAATGTTCTGTGATTCTGTGATTCTGAGATCACAGCAAGTGTTTAACCGGCTGCACATTTGGTGCTCATTATTTCAAAAGGGAGGAATTGGCTAGCAGTTACCACGCAGCACTGTCTGGCATTACCACTTTCACTAAATTTAGAACAGGAAATGATTGCATTAACTGACACAGCAGCCCCATGAGCGTGTCAGGTCGAGACTGCCACTGAAAGGAGTGGCCCTGCCTCACCCCAACGCCTGCTGCTCCATGGTTCTGCCCCAGAGCCATCCGTCTGCTCTTCATGAGAAAGTGTCCTGTGTGGTCCCTCATCCCCTGGGCTGAAGCACAAACCCAGGTCAAAGCTCCATTTCAAGTAACCCCAATTCATTGGATGGGCACGCGAGTAGCTGGGCAGACCACGATGTGAAAAGGAGAGAAGGAACCACGCAGACGGGCACGTGGAGAACAACAGAGGATGTGATGCACTGCCTTAGCCTGTCTTGGATGTCGTGCGAAACTGCAGCAGCAAATGTTGAATTCAGATTCACATTCACACAGTGACTGAGTTTGTTTCTAACTGCATTATTTCGAGTCAGTTCTCTAGATTTACTGCTGAGGAAGGTCAGGTGTGGTTGGCAATTTCAGTTCTTCATTATGGAACTTTCATTATTTCATTCATTTCGTACGGAAAATTCATTACGGCCAGGGGAGGTTTAGATTGGATACTAGGAAGTCTGGTGAGGAGAGGCTGAGGCTGTTGGGGGTGTTTAGCCTGGAGGAGACTCAGCAGGGACCTTCTCCCTCTCTACACCTTCCTGAAGGGAGGTTGTACTCAGGTGGGGGTTGAGCTCTTCTCCCAGGCAACTAGCGACAGGACCAAAAGGCAGGGCCTGAAACTGCCAGGGTAGGGTTAGTTGGTGATAGGAAGCCCTTCCTCATGGAAAGGGTGATCAGAGCCTGGACTGGACTGCCCAGGGCAGTGGTGGAGTTGCCATCCCTGGAGGTATTGAAGGTCAGCCTGGCTGTAGTCCTTAGTGCCCTGGTCTGGTCACTGGGATGATGTTAGGTGCTGAGCTGGGCTGGATGAGCTCAGAGGGTTTTGCCAGCCTCAATCATTCTGGGATTCTGTGAAAATGAAGTCATGTCACTTTTCGGGGTGGGGGGAAACATTCCTGCACTTTAGGAAAACGGAACTATCATCCTGTTTGATCAATAAAACTATTAGAAGAACCTGTTGTATCTCTAAGAAAATTCATAGGTGAAAATTTATCACAAGGAGGAAAAAAAAAACCCCACTACATTTAAGCCTCACTTAAAACAATAAAATATATCTTTGAGGGAAAGTTTCAGCTTTTCCATAGAAGAGGAATAATGGTTTCCATAATTTAATAGGTGCTAAATTTGGTGAGGAGTGCCAGCGAATCCATTTCACATAATGATATTTTATCTCCCTCAAAATGGCCATTTTCTTGAGCTCCTCTTTATTGGTTCCCTTGTCCCACAAAGTGTCCAAGGTGCTGCTGCTCGTCCTCAGCAGCTCGGCACACGCAGAGGCAGGGACGACCACAGAAACCTATTAATAACAGTGACACAAAAATGGGCAGGAACTGCCTGACAGCTAAATGTGCGCCCCATAAATAAAGAACATTTCTACTCTGACCCTCAGAGCTGGGGCTTTTTTTAACATTTACTTTTGTAGGAGTTAAGGTGGGCACAGCTATTAAAAAGGAGAGATAAGCTGCAAAGAATTCATGTGGAATGGGTGAAAAAAGGAGGATTTCCAAAGATCTTGCTGAGCTCCAGCTAGAAAACAAATCTAATCATAGAATCATTCAGGTTGGAAAAGACCCTTGAGATCATCAAGTCCAACCAATAACCCAACTCTATCAAGTTCACTACTGGATCTCTAAGCACCACATCTAGACGATCTCTAAACCATCCAGGGGTGGTGACTCAACTCCCTGCCTGTTGAGGGCAGCTTGTTCCAACCCCTGACTACTCTTTCAGTGACAAAATTTCTCCTAATGTCCAGCCTATAAAAAATGCCCACTAAAGTGGAGTTTTGTTTCCCAGAGAGGGCAAGAGTGATTTATTCTCATAGATATTGCAAATTCACAAAGCCAAACCCTTTCCTCCTGCAGCTCTGCTGGGATGGACGGGAGCACTAGTTAATGAAGTTCACAGAATTTTAGACCACTCACAGAGTATGAGGTATAGAAACTAGAGTCACACAGAACCTCAGAATTATTGAGGCTGGAAAAGCCCTCTGAGCTCATCCAGACCAGACCAGGACCTAACATCACCCCAGGTGCCAGACCAGGGCACCAAGGGCCACAGCCAGGCTGGCCTTCAACACCTCCAGGGCCCTGGGCAGTGATTCCAGGGTCTGATCCCCCTTTCTGCAAGGAATATCTTCCTAACATCCAACCTATCCCTCCCCTGGCAGCTTCAGGCCCTGCCCTCTCGTCCTGGCACTGGTTGCCTGTGAGAAGAGCCTGACCCCCAACAGAATACAACCTCCCTTCAGGGAGCTGGAGAGAGGGAGAAGGTCCTCCCTGAGTGTCCCCTTCTCCAGGCTCCCTCAGCCTCTCCCTATCAGCCTTTCCCTCCAGTCCCTTCCCCAGCCTCGTTGCTCCACTGGACCCGCTCCAGACCCTCAATCTCTTTCTTGAAGTGAGTGGCCCAGCACTGCCCCCAGTACTTGAGGTGGGGCCTCACCAGTGCTGCAACTCCTGGTTATGGCTCTATTATGGGTGGCACTTGTTGCTGACTAGAGTTAACCCCACAATCTGTGACTACAATCACAAAAAATAAACTGAGCTTCAGAAAAGGGAATGGAGATATTTTTCTTGGGTAAAATGAGCAGCAAGTTGGAAGAAAATCAGGATAAAATGGAAGGAGGTGGAGAACACCCCAGGGCAGGTATCAAAAAGGCAATATATGAGATTATAGGGTGATACAAGCACTTGGGAGAAAACAGATGGTGACATTCATGGTCAGCACAAGGTCCTGGCTACCTTCCCTCTCATGTATCTGTAGGATCAAAATTGCCTGAGCTTACCACCCTTTGAATTCTCCCACCTCAGGTGGTTGGTTGTCTACCTGGATGCTCCTGCATCCCTGTCTGTCGAGGAACGAGGATTTGCCAGCATTTGGTCCTAAACCTGCCAATTCAGGAGCAAAAGGAGTGACAAGATGAGCTGTTGTGGGAAATGAGGGGAAGACCACGCGAATGGTCATAATAAATAATCAGAAACACTGCACGGGGCAAAGGAGTCATAGATCAGCAGTGGAAAGACTCTAAAAGCAGCTGCGAGTTATTGATAGACATCATGTGAGACAAAGAAAAGAATTAAAAATAAAAAACTCCCCTGGCAGTTTTGCTTTCATCTTCACGAAGGTGGAGGCAGGGCAGATGCCAGAAACTCAAGATAGATTTCCTTTTGCATAAAGAAGAGTTATGGAAGGAAACCGAGCAGAGGTGATGGAGAAATTAAAGAGTATTAGAAGATGCTGAAAGCATGTGGTCCATATCAGACCCCTTTCAGGATGTTGAGCTGAGTCAGCAAAAAGCACAAAATATTCTCTTGAGGGAAATAAGACCCTCCCTGAAGACCAGTAATGGAGAGAGGATCCTATAAGAGCCAAGTCTGGAAGTAAGTAGAAAGGAAGGTACCTGGCATGGCCAGGAGTATTTCAATCTGGGGTTGCAGCAGAGAAATAGTTAGGAGAAGTTATGGGTTTAATTAAAGGAAACCATCAAGAATTCAAAAATGGGAAGCTGTGCCAATAAAGGGAGAAGAAAACTGACAGTGGCTTTCTGAGGAATAAATGCAAACCACAGAGCGGGGAAAGCCAAAAGATATAACTTCTGCGGTGACAGGAAAGGTTGGACATGAAACAGTTGACAAGTGTAATGAGGAGTGAAAGTGGTGAACGTGGGACATGCAAGTGCCTGGCTGAGCACTGGCTGGTGGGTCATAGATTCATCGAGTCATCAAGGTTGGAAAAGACCTTCAAGTTCATCAAGACCAACCGTCCGCCCTAGAACCCTGAATCACTAAACTATCTCCTGGCCCTTACAAATGAGCTATGTGTGAGGATTCACTGGCTTGTGCTGCCCTGGCTGGGAGGTGGCATTTAATTGATGGAGAGTCTAAGCATCCCATCCCAGAAGCAGGTAAGTGCAGGCTAACCAGCTGTGATCAAACATGGTGCATCAGACTTTCTGATTAACCAGGTTAATCAGGTTAACCAGGAGGAAACCGCTCTTCAAAAGTTCGAGTGAGTGTTTTAGGGGAAACAGCATCATTTTGATGATCTCCAGCTGTATTTGGTTCCGTTCAGAGCCCTCATTATCATCTGGCATAGAGTAAGCAGGTAACAGGGACTACGGGAAGGACTTTGCCTACTAAATCTTCTTTGTTTTAGGAAACTGCTGTGGAACGACGACACAGGAGCCTGGATCTGTGTTTGCAACCAGCCCGGACAAGGGCTGCTCCTTTGCACCGAGCTGTGAGCACATCCCGCACCCGGTCCTTCCAGCTCTGGCCTGTATGCCCAGGGTCAAGGTCTTTGGGGGAGGAAACCACTCACAAAGCCCCAGGAAGCAGCAGGCACAAGAGGGGGTGAGGGCCTGCTCTTCCCGGGGGATGCGAGCGCCTTCATCTGAGCGGGGTTGAGGGGAAAGAACCGAGAGGGCAGTGAGTTCGCTGCTGCCGGGGATGGAGCAGAGCTCGACCAGCACAGGACCACAACTGCTGAGGGGCAGCTGACCCCCCTACCTAACTTGCGCCTGTTAGAAGGAGATGAGGAAATGAAGAGGAAACCCACCCCAGGCCTGTCCCACCCATCGCAGACCCGACTTGGGGTGACTGAGTGACCCGGCAGAAGAGCCAGACGCGGCCCAGCTGCCGCGGACCCCTTCCTCAGGTACAGCCCTGGGGCAGGAGGGCCTTGGCGGGGTTGGCCTGTCCCTGCGGGTGGGAAACGGGGATCCCGGGACAGCGTGTGAGCGGGAAAGGGGCGGCCTGAGAGGAACATCGGACAGACGGAGGGCGGGCGGGGTCTGGCCCCGGTTCCGTCTGTCTGGGCCGCGGCTGCTCTGCCGGTCGCCGCTAGAGGCCGCTCCGCGCCTCGTTCCGTCGCCGCGCAGGGGACGGGTCGGGCTGGGGGCGCTGGAGGGGCGGTGGGGGGGGTTGGACGGGAACTTCAGAGCCCATCCAGTGCCAACCCCTGCAGCAAGGGAGGGCATCTGCAACCGGAGCAGGGTGCTCGGAGCCACAGGGGTCAACCTGGCCCGGCATGGGGCTTCTCCCACCTTTCAGGGCAGTCGGGGGTCTCTCCACCCTCAGCATCACAGGGCTGGACGGGACCTCCAAATGGCAGCCAGTCCAAGGCCCCTGCAACAAGCAGGGTCAGCACTCACCAGACCAGGTTGCCCAGAGCCCCAGCCAGCCTGACCTTGAATGGCTCCAGGGATGGGGCCTCCACCCCATCTCAGGGCAGCCAGTTCCAGGGATCCCCCACCCTCAGACTCAACAACGTTTTCCTGATGTCTAAAGCTGTCACCAGACATCAGAAGATGGCTGGAGCCTTCAGATCTCAATTCAACAGCACAGAGGGAGTTAAGAGGGGGATCAGTGAACGCAGGTGCAGCAGAGCAGCCAGTGAAGCAGGTTTCTGCTACAGGGAGCGACAGGAGGAGAGAAAAGCAAGGGCTGACCATCACCCGAATCTCATTGCACTTCCTCCTGTCAGCGCAGCCACCCTTCTCCTCCCTGCCTTCTGGCAGCGCAGTCCCACTCCATCCCGATACCTCAATTTCATAGAATCACAGAATCATCAAGATTGGAAGAGACCTCCAAGAGACCTCCATTCTGCTCATGCACCCACCGGGATCTCATGGACCTATTTGATTTCTCGCTGTGTTTGCCCGCTCACAGGGTGTCATTTAAAGACCGAAACAGGACTGCTGGTGTTTCTACGCCAACGCTGGGCAGGTATTTAGCTAAGCCTTCGCTGATAGAAAACTCCAGCAGGCAATCACCAGTAAACCCCGTATTTGCAAAATGGAAATAAATGAGAATCGTGTCTGGAAGCCCAACGCATCCATCTCTGCATGGTTTGTGCTGCCTCTGTGGCAGCTCCCTCCAGACACGATTATCCTAAGCCAACTTTGAGGCAGCTGCAGGCAGCCTCCAGTCCCAGTCATCACCAGTGACTCACTGGGAAGCTCTGCAAAGCTGTTTTGTCACCTCCCTGATGAGGAAAGGCTGAGGGAGCTGGGTCTCCTGAGCTTGGAAAAAAGGCAACTGGGGTTGACCTCATTAATGTCTATAAATTTGTGAAGGGTGGGTGTCAGGAGGATGGAGCCAGGCTCTGCTCAGGGGTATTCAATGATAGGGCAAGGGGCAGTGGGTGTGAGCTGGAACAGAGTAGGTTCCATATCAGTATGAGAAGGAACTTCCCAGTAAGGGTGCTCTGGCACCCAGGGGGGCTGCCCAGGGGGGTTGTGGAACCTCCTTCTCTGGAGAAGGAACAGCCTGATGCAAAGTGAGACTCACGTTTTTTACCCAGAGGTTTCTACCCACCCCCACCTATCTCCAGCAGCCCTAAATAAAGTTTTCCCTATAAATCTAGATCCATAAAACCAAGAGCAGCACCACCAATAACAACATATTAATGCTCCTAGTTGCTTATTCGCAGTCGACGGTTATGTTTTCCTTCCAGCAAGCCATTAAACTTCTTAGCTCCTGGTTAGATGCTAATTTCCCCTTCTGAAGGAGCAGTGTGTTAGGAATGATGCTAATGGCGAATAAATCAACCCTGTGCCTGAGTCAAAAGGCTGGGGCCATCTAAACACACCCTATGGATCAACAGCAACGCGATTTCAGCATCCATCAGCGGCCAAGCTGGTCAGCTACTTCGCTAAAGATCGATAATTAATGCCCACAGAATCACAGAGCATCAGAGACTGGAAGGGACCTGGAAAGATCCAGTCGCATAGGAACTGGGTTTTAAATGTCTCCAGACAAGGAGACTCCACAACCCCCTGGGCGGCCCCTTCCAGGGTTCTGCCATAGAATCATAGAATCGTTAGGGATTGGAAGGGACCTTGAAAGATCATCCAGCCCAATCTCCCTGCCAGAGCAGGACTTCCTAGGCCAAGTCACAGAATCACGGAACATCAGGGACTGGAAGGGACCTCGAAAGATCATCTAGTCCATTCCCCCTGCCACAGCAGGATCCCCTAGATCCAGTCACAGAACCACAGAACATCAGGGATTGGAAGGGACCTCCAAAGATCATCCAGTCCAATCCCCCTGCCATAGAAGGATCCCCTAGATCCAGTCACACAGGAACATGTCCAGGTGGGTTTTAAACATCTCCAGAGAGGGAGACTCCACAACTCCCCTGGGCAGCCCCTTCCAGTTCTCCATCCACTAATAATCTGCTGCTTTGGGTTGGTTGCTCTTAAGGAAAATGAACAAGAACCCCAAAAGCACCCCAAAAGCTGTAAAGGGCTGATTGTTGAACAATAATTTCCTACCAACCAGTGGCACAGTTAGGATTATTTATCTCTCAAGCTGATGGTGCTGGAAAGCTTCGAGAGGAAGAGCAAACAGCAGCAGGAGGCTGCTGGGAACGGGGAGCTGTCGATAACCGCGCTGGAAAATGAGGCATTCCCAGGATAACGGTGACACTCCTTGGGTATGAATGGTGCTCCCAATGTAAAATATGGAGATAACCAGGCGACAAATAGGTCATTTCTTGTAGCTCTGCACCGGCAGTGAGTATTTGTGGAGCGCGAACACCATCTGTTTGCCGTAACCTCTGCGGTTCGGGGTATTTATTGGCTCTTGCTCTTGTCCCAGGACCTCTCTGGAGAGGACAGGTTGATATCAAGTGCTTCCTCACTCAGTGTGTGCGAGAGATGAGCAAGCGGGTTATCGCGGGGACGGGGGGATCAATCAACTGGATGGTGACGCCTTGGCCCAGGGAAGAGAATAGAAAAGGGAAAGAGAACAGGCAGAGGCGGCGGGGAGGGGACAATCCATCTGCTGTTTGAGCTCCCCATCATCCAGACAAAAAATCTACCATATAAAAGTCATCTCAGCTACAGCCCTATATATGTGCTGGCATATCCAGACCCGGGAAGTGTCAGCAAAGCGATGCTGGGAATAAGAGGAGACGACTGGCTCGGGATAACCAGGAGAGGGTGACTTCTTAATTGAAGCTATAAATGAACTCGGGTAGAATTGGAGTGGAGGGGAGCAGGATAAGTTTTGGTATGGCGCCTCCCGTACATCTCCGCTGCTTTGGGAAGGCAACCTTCCCCCTCCTGCCTTCCTCCCTCCTCGCGACTAGCATTTGCGCCGCGTCTCATAACTCACCGTGGTTATGATAAAGCAGAGCAGTTGTTTTTGGAGACAGGCACTTTGGTACCGAGCAGCCCCAGAGGCTCTGCCGCCGTGAGCTCCCTCCACCGCTCACTGGTGCCCATTTTTTCCCTCCCCTTTCCCGAATGCCTGAAGGAAATTTATTGCAGCCAGTGACTGCTATGGGCGAAGACTAATAAAATGCTGTTTGGCTGCAATTTGTTTAATTGGCCACAGAAGAGAAGCCTTGCGTGGTAGATCCAGCTTCTGACACCTCCTGCCCAGCCTGCAGATGCTCTCACCACGAAGCGCTCACGCTGCCGTGTTTATGGCGAGGAGAAAGCAACCCCCCACTATTTAATCTCGCCTGTTGCTGCAGATCTGATTGCGTTCCACCGGTGTATTTATTGCAGAAGGCTGCTGGCAACCCCTCTGATTTATCCATCCTGCTCCCACAACATCACTCCTGTGCCACTCCCATAACATCACTCGCATCCCGGTCCCATAACAGACCCCAGGGACCTGCCTTGTCTGCTGGGCAGCAAACAGGAGGCAGAGATGCTGAGACACCACTAATCCTCTAAGACACACGTGTGCAGGTAACAACTTTCTGCCCTTCTCTTACCAGTGATGTCTCCCTAACTGGGATGGTGCTTGTGCTAGAGATCACAGAACATTAGGGATTGGAAGGGACTGCCAAAGATCATCTGGTCCAATCCTCCTGTCACAGCAGGATCCTCTAGATCTAGTTGCACAGGAACATGCCCAGGAGGGTTTGAAACATCTCCAGAGAAGGAGACTCCACAACCCACTTGAGCAGCCCTTTCCATCACCCTCACTGGGAAGGTCCTTCTCATGCTGATGTGGAACCTCCTCTGTTCCAGCTCACACCCATTGCCCCTTGTCCTGTCATTAGATGCCTCTAAGCAGAGCATGACTCCATCTTCCTGACAGCCACCCTTCGCACATTGATCAACATTCATGGGGTCACCCCTCAGACTCCTTTTTTCCCAAGCTCAGGAGATCCAGCTCCCTCAGCCTTTCCTCATCTGGGAGATGCTCGAAGTGCTATTCTTCATGGTACAGATGAGTGCTACAGCATCAGCTGAAGGAACAGGGTCAGGACTGGGGTTCTGCTGCTTGGACACAGAGGGGCCAGGGCAGACGCTGGGAGGTTGGTCACCCCCAGCATGAACTAGAATAACAAAAGCAGCCCGTGAACGTGGTGGTGTTTTCTCACGGACAGTCCTGAGCTGCCTGGCCCTGGCTTTGCCCCGACTCACTGCTCAGGCTGGGGTTATCTACAATTTCTGCACTTTGTTTTGCAGGGGACTGTGGTTATCACAGGCAGGCTGTGAGGGACTGACGTGGTGCTTTGGGATCCCTGCAAGAAAGTCCTCAGCAAAGCCCTTTTGCTGCTGAAGGGAAAAGGACTCCCCCCGAAAACAAATCCTTAGATTGAGGTGCCATTTGCACACCCCTGCCAGGGCAGCAGAAACTCAGATGCTGAAACAAGTCAGAAGGCTGTTTCACACCAGTATTTAGAAGTCACAGCACAATATCTTTGTTGGGTTTGAAGTCAGATTTGAGGTGGAGCGATGTGGCTCCTCTTCCCCCCCAGGTTTGTAGGGCAGGGAAAGCCTTGGAGCAACAAAGGGAGCTGCTCTGCCGTGCCCAGCCTTTGTGTGCTCCTATGATTTGTGTTGAGAAAAGGAACTTTAAACAGCTATTTAGGAGATTTTTGGTGCTATAAATCCTCCCTTTCCCCTTGTGGTTTTTTATGGGCAGGGACCCAGTCCATCTCTAGCACCAGCCCAGCACACGGCGACCGGGGTCTTCTGCACCACATAATGATCCGGGTGAAAAAGGACTTTCAGACTGAGCCGCCCCTAAACAGTGATTTGTACACAGGGAGAGCATTACAGCTCCCCGAGGACTTCCCCCAACACTCATTAACTTTCCTCTTTGCCGCATATTTCAAAGATTTTAGGTGTGGGAGCTGTAAGCCTCGGTTAGATCTACTTGCAGCCAGAGCACATTGGGGCTGACATGGGGGGAAGAAGCAGTTGAGACCTTGCAGAGCAAAAAGCACCAGTGTGAGAGGCAGAAGGTTGAGCCCCACGGGATGGTGGACACAGGGGACTCTCAGCCAGCCCTGGGTACACATTGCCTTCTCCCACACCCGTTATTCCCTTTACACACCGAGCCGTTATCTGGAGGCAGGGGATGCAAACCATTATCCCTGGGTCTATCGGATCAGCTCCTCCATTCTCGTATCTTCTCTTATTGAGGAGATTAAAAACCCTGCCGTGCTCAGGGAAGCTCCCCTGGAAGGCTGCAGTGCTGACTGCTGCTGGAGGGTGAGGCTGGGCCAATATCCACATCATTTCTTTACCTATTACGGGTCATTTTAATGTGCCAGCAGCCCTTGGAGATGGCAACTGGGCTGGAGTGGGGCTGCTCACAGCCAGGAGCAACCAGCAGGCTGGGGGATCTGCTTTATGGACCAACAGACAAGCAACCTGCACTGCCACCACCACAGACAGACTCCAAATACCCACTGGGCTTCCTCCAAACCACCTCAGTTTTAAAAAGTGGGGCAGAAAACATCGGAAAAACCCAACTTTCCAAAATTTCCTGATTCCAACGAGGCCAGAAGTACTGGGACAGCCCGTTTGCACTCATCACCACTCCCAACTCCGACACACCGCTGCCTGCCAGTCTCACCCCGAGTCCCTCGGGGAGCTCTGAAAATGGGTTGAAGGCAGTTCTTGAGCCTGGAGCAGTATTTCACAGCTCTCGTGCCAATCTCCGGAGTTCACTCAATTTATAGTTATTGTGTCTTGCTCCTCTCTGCTCTGCTTGCAAGGACCCCAGAGCTCCTACCCACCCCGAGGAATTTACAGCAGTTTAAACGATTTGGGTTTATTCTGTGCTGATAGAGGCTGGCAGAGAGGATGGGGCAGCACAAGGGATGCTGCCTGTGTTGGGTTATGGATGCCCGGGGAGGAACCAGCATGGATCCCTTCCTGAGGAGGTAGCATGGTGGGGGGGTGCAGTCTGCTCCTCACAAACCATCATCTCTTGGCACCTGAGCCTGAGGGCAAAGCTCCAGCTAAACTTGAGGCTGGGCACGGGGCCATCATGACAGACGGTCCTGAGACCAAGAGCCCCGAACGGCAGCACCGCCTGCAGGCTCCAACCTTGCAGGGCTTCAGAGGTGATCCTGCTGTGGCAGGGGGATTGGACTGGATGGTCTTTCGAGGTCCCTTCCAATCCCTAATGATTCTATGATCCTGATCTGGCAGGGGGATTGGACTAGATGATCTTTCGAGGTCCCTTCTGATCCCTAATGATTCTATGATGAGTTCCAGCCACGGGCTCTCAAACACGACTCCACCAGGAGCTGTGAGCAGAGCTGGGGTCACTCCACTGGTGACTGGGAACACAGTTCACGTGTCTCCAGGAAGGAGAGGAACCAGCCATATACCTTAGATGGGGTGAGCAGAGGAACCACAACTCCACAGTCCTGACCCTTGGCTTCAATGTTATTATACTCCAGCACAGACTGTTCTGGGTTGGAAGGGACATCACAGGTCATCCAGTGCCAATCCACTGTCATGGGCAGCGACACCTCTCACCAGACCAGGCTGCCCAGAGCCCTATTCAGCCTGGTCTTGGACATTGCCAGGGATGGAGCAGCCACAGCCTCCCTGGGCAGCCTGTACCAAGGCCTCAGCACCTGCACAGGGAGGGATTTACTGTCAATATCCAATCTAAATCTCTTTTTCAGCTTAAAGCCATTTCCCCTTATCCTATCTCTACAAACTCTCGTAAAAAGCCCTTCCCCAGCTTTCCCAGAGCCTCTTCAGAGACTGGAAACTGCTGTAAGGTCTCCCCAGAGCCACCTCTTCTCCAGGCTGAACAACCCCAACTCCCTCAGCCTGTCCCCAGAGCAGAGAGGCTCTAGCCCTCTGATCATCCTCGTGGCCCCCTCTGGACCTGCTCCAGCAGCTCCTCCTCCTTGCGCTGGGGGCTCCAGAGCTTGACGCAGGACTCTAGGTGGGGGTCTCACGAGAGCTGAGGAGAGAGGGAGGATCTCCTTCCACGACCTGCTGGCCACACTTCTTCTGATGCACCCAGGACACTTCCAGTTTTCCAGTTGCACGAGCAAACCAAACCCACAAGCCCTCTCCCTGCCCTAGAGCAAACGGCAGCCGATTTCCAACCCCCTGGAAACCACAGAATCACAGAACATTAGGAGAGCCTCTATCCCCATCCCAGAAATGGTGGGGTTTTGCCCCTGAGAGTTGGTGTTTTCACAGAATCACAGAGCATTAGGCATGGGAAGGGACCTCGAAAGATCATCCAGTCCAATCCCCCCGCCACAGCAGGATCCCCTAGATCCAGCTGCACCTCATGCACCCCAACCATACTAAGAGGCTGGAGGTGGTTTTGGGGGCTCAGACACCGCTGGGGACTGATACTGGTGGGGAGATGGAACGTTGAGCCCTGCAGCGGGAGGAAAGGAGAAGTGCCCGTCTTGCTGAGCTGCTGCACGTCCTATCCTTGCCAGAGGTTGGCCGAGGTGAGCGCTGCATTACGCTGAGCTAACCAATTTACAATGCAAATGTTACCCAGATTACAAAGGGTAAATGAGTTGTATGTTGAAGGAGATAGGCTTTACCCAGACAAAAGTGGAGCAGACCTGTGGCAAACTGCAATTAATGACCCGGACACATCTTCCAGAATGAAAAATTCATCGAGTCCTCTAAGGATGTATAGCCCAAGCAGAAGAAATTATTCACCACCTTCTACATATCCAAAGTGTCACCAAGCCTATTTATCTGGCAAATAAAGTGCTTCCCTTCAGCCTTAATATTTCTGCTACCGCATGGCCCACGAGTTCGGAGGGGCTGTTTTAGAGATGATCGTACTGAGAAAGCACGATTGCCGGGGAATGGGGAGCTGGTCGGTCGTCGGGAGGAGGAAGATTGCGGTGAAATGAGGATTTCTCCCTCCAGGGGAAACAGGGATGGGGGAGCAGCAGCTGGTTTCTAGCATCATCGACCTTCTGGTACCTGAAGCAAGGCTACCAGAGGGCTGGGGAAGACTGTTGACAACCAGAGAATCACAGAATCATCAAGGTTGGAAGAGACTTTTGACATCATCCCATCCAACCACCACCCCAACCCCACCCTGCCCAACTACACCCTGTTCTCCAGGGCCACATCCACTCATTGTTTGAAGCCCTCCATGGAGGGCGACTGCTCCCCTCTCCCTGGGCAGCCTGTTCCAACCCCTGACCACTCAATCAGGGAAGAGGTTTGTCCTGATGTCCAGCCTAACCCTCCTCTGTCCCAAATTCAGGCTGCTTCCTCTTGTCCTATTGCCAGCGACATTGGAGACACAACGATGGGACGAGCCGTCATGGTTTGAAGATGGGAAAGGGCAGAGTGAGGCTGGACAGGAGGACAAAGAAGTCTAATCTGAGGGTGGGGGATCCCTGGAATAGGCTTCCCAGAGATGGGGGTGGAAGCCCCATCCCTAGATCCATTCAAGGTCTGGCTGACTGGGACTCTGGGCAAGCTGTTCTGGTGAGTGCTGGCCCTGCTTGGTGTATGGGGTTGGACTGGATGACCCTTGGATGTCCCTTCCAACCCACAACTTTTGAAGATGCTACAACCAGCTTTGCTGAAGCCTCTGGCTAAGCTCAAAACACCCCTGACAAAACATTTAGCGCCAGCAAAAACTGTTCAAGTAGAAAAGGAGAAGGTCTTAGAATCGGAACCATAGAATCATAAGGGATTGCAAGGGACCTTGAAAGATCATCTAGTCCATCTTGTCATTCATATAAAACAAAATGAACAAAGGTAACAGATTTCTTCTGGGTGCTTTGGGATGAGCCCCTACAACTGGAGATGCCAGTCCCGGTCACTGGGTAAACCCCAAACTGTGACAGCGAGGGAGACGATTCGCAGTCCGGCCACGTGCGAAGGGGAGATAAAAGCTGCCTGTCCCGTTGGCGGCAGCTCTGTTTTTGCCATTAATGCATGTCGAGCTCTTCTTGTGGTCCCCAGGTGGGTTGGGAAGCGCCGTTCGTAAAACAGGGACTAAATCGGAGACATTCTGCTCCTTGCCTGTAATGGGAATGAACAGAGCGGTGCGAGGCAGACCCTCTGTGCCTTAAGTGATTCAGTGTTTCTTGAGGTTTTACTGGCCCATTGCTTGGGAAGAAACAAAGGGGGAGCCAACTGTGGCTGGTAGAATTCGTTATAAAGCAGAAATAAAAGGTTTCCTTTTGCCATAAACATCAGTCGGAAAGTTTTGCTCCAGGTAGGTGGCACCCAGGAAGGGGGTCAGAGGCTGCTGCAGCCTCTGGTGTTCGTGTCCCAGCATCAGACAGGCTGCCGACCTGATTTGCCGTCCTACTTTTCCTCTTCTTACTATATCCATCATCAAGATTGGAAAAGACCTTCAAGATCATCAAGTCCAACCATCCAACCTACAACCCCCAACCACTAACCCTTCTCTCAACACCCTGGTTGCCCAGCTGTTGAACCCCTCCAGGGACGGCGCCTGCACCCCTTCCTTGAGCAGCCTGTTCCAAGGGCTCCCCACTCTTTCTGGGAAGAAGTTTTTCCTCAGATCCAGTCTGACCCTCCCCTGGCACCACCTGACCCCATTTCCTCTGCTCCTATTGCTAGTCACAGAATCACAGAATATTAGGGATGGGAAGGGACCTCCAAAGATATCCAGTCCAATGCCCCTGCCACAGCAAGACCACCTAGATCCAGTTGCACAGGAACATATCCAGGCGGGTTTTAAACATGTCCAGAGAAGGAGACTCCACAACCCCCCTGGGCAGCCTCTTCCAGGGCTCTGTCACCCTCACTGGGAAGAAGTTCCTTCTGATATTTATATGGAACCTCCTCTGTTCCAGCTCGCACCCATTGCCCCTTGTCCCATCACTAGATGACACTGAGAAGAGCCTGGCTCCATTCTCCTGACACCCGCCCCTCACATATTTATAGAAATTAGTGGGGTAACACCTCAGTCTCCTCCAAGCTCAAAGAGACCCAGCTCCCTCTGCTTTTCTCATAAGGGAGATGCTCCACTTCCTTCGTCATCCTCATTACTCTATGCTGGACTCCCTCCAGCAGCTTCGTGTCCTTCTGGAACCGACTGGACACAAGACTCCAGATGTGGTCACACTAGGGCAGAGTAGATGGTGAGTAGAACCTCTCTCAACCTGCTACCCACCCCCCTTCTGAAGTGCTCCCAATGTTAAAATGAAAACTCCTGCAGACAATTGGCCTCTGGCAGTTAGAGGCCAACAAATTGCATTCTTCATACTCAGCTGCTTCTTGTATTTGAATTCTTCCTTGGTGATCAGACGGCAGCTGTGAGCTGGGTCTGAAGGAGAAGGCGTCTCAGCACGGCAATCAGCACAACGCTCTCACTTTCTAAACCCTGAGACAAGATTGAGGGGACGCTCCACCCAGCTGCCCTTGCAAGGTAGAAGCTGCCTCTGCAAGTCCAAACCATGGGCTACCTGGGGTCTCTGGCAGGTGAGATGTTTCTGCACCTCGTAAACTCACAAAGAAGCTTCTCGTGTCTTTTTTGGAGAAGAAAAAAGAATGGAATTTGAGAGGAATTTTGAACTGGAGAAGAAAATAGAATGAGACCACAGACTTGATGGATTCTGACTCAAGCCCTTGCTATGCTCAGCAACTTCATCTCTTCGGTTAAGCACCGAATTAAAGAATTAGGCAAAACACATTGCGTTCTCCATTGGGTTTGGGTATCTCTACAGAGTGTTATTGAGTAGGGATTTGTAATTCTGGTCTGCCCAGCCTCATTGCACTTCCCTATAACCAGTTAACAACCCCAGCGAGGGCATGGGTATTAATGTTTCAGGATACAGTAGGTTTAGCAGGTAACGGATTCAGTGCTTCTGAGTGAGGCACAGCCCTCAATACCATGGAAGCAAAACTTGTTTGACTGAGAGCCCTTGTAAGGTCTCAAATAAAACTTACTCGGGTACATTTGCAGAGGCATCACTGAGAAGCCTCATAAAGTGCTCCTTAAAAATGCATTTAAGAGGCTTTACTTGATTAATCAAGAAGTATATTAGCTGCTGTTGGCGATTAGTAGACGCGTAAATGTTTTCTTTCATGGGAATTTAAGTCAGGAAACGCTTGAGGAAAAATCAGGCTTTGAGCAGGAATTTAAAGAAACAAATCAAAAAGAACAGATTTCTCTTACACATCATCTGAATAATTCATGTTGAACCTAGCAGTGGCAAAACAAGACCATATTGACAGCTTCTGACTAGACACCCTCTCTAGGAAATACTGCTATCTATTTATATTGCTTTGTTCAGCATCCCAAAGGACATCGAGGCATAAGAGTTCAAGTAAATTATTAAGTAATTATTAAGTCCTGTTTCAATCTGTGTCTGCAGGGATTGGGTTGAATCTCACCTCAGCGACAGCCGGTAGCACACGGCAACACAGCGATGCAGCAGACTCACCGGATCGTTGAGGCCAGGAAAGACCTCTGAGCTCATCAAGCCCAGCCTATGACCTAACAGTGCCCCGGTCTAGGTTGTGGCGATAAGTGCCACATCCAGTCTGCACTTAAACACCTCCAGTGATGGGGATTCCATCACTCCCCGGGCAGTTCATTCCGATGCCTGAGCATCCTAACCGGAGTCAAGCAACGCATTGTGCAGCTCAGGAGGTTGTGCAGAACATGTAAGAAATGCCTACCAGTCAACAGTAACACACAAAGTCAGACAGCTTGGTGCTTCTAATTATATAAAAAAACCCACAACAGCATGTACCTGGATTCAAAGGCCCAGGAGAGGTCTCAAGTCCTAATGGAATGGAGACGCCTGTTCAGGTCTATGGTCTTGTGCAGTTCAACACATACTACTGTAATTCAGAGCGGTCAGCCAACCAAATGGCACAGTTTGCCTATAGACATTGTCACACTCTGATTAACAACAAGTAAGATGGTCCAAACAATTGTAAGGAAACCCACAAACCCTGCACCTGGTGATGCTCTGGGTAGGAACAGAATCTGCAGAGCCTGAGAACAAGAAGTTCTTCTCCCTTAAGGACTCTCTTAACAATGTCTCATCTGCAAGACTCTATAACTTTGGAGTGAAATAAATCACTGACTGATAGTGAGTGTAAAAGAGGAGACATTGCAACGGTGGGGGCAGCTCTACCACCAGCCCTCTCCAGCCTGCAAGCCAGGATGAGAGACCGCTGGAGACACAAGAGAGCACTCTTCACCAGATCCTGGAGTGGTGATCCAGGACTTTGTTCTGCACTTCTCCTCTTTCTTTTCCTCTCTCCTTTCTCCTACTTTCCCTTTCCTCAGCGCCCTTCCCTCCCACTCCATCCTCTCTGCTTGTCCCATCTCTCTCTCTCCCTGCTCTTACCTCCCCTCAGCTCTTCGGATGTCTGAGCCCAACTTTGGGTAGTTACAGCTATTCATACACCCTACAAGTCCAATACTGGGTAATTACGGCGACTCTCTGCTGTTGGAGCTCAGAATTTAATGGCTGTAGTAAAACTTTGATCTTTATGCAAACCTGTGGTTTAAGTGTCTTTAATTCAGCCCCAAATGAATCCATGAACCTGACTCACTCCCTTATCTTGAGATCAGGACGTGACATAGATTTAACTGAGTGACATGGAGAGTGACATAGATTTAACTGATGCTAGCCATGAAGCTGATAGCCCTTCAGATCGGTTTGTGTCTTTGTATTTCCAAACAATCTGTATTACCCTGGGCTGATTAGAACAATCAAGTCCATATTGCAAAGATTAACAGTGTTTATTCCTATAAAATAAGCAAACTGTTTGGACATCCTTGAAGGCAAGCACAGCAATCAGCTACAGACAAAACCTCAACCGCTTAACATCTATTCTGTGGAACAGTAAAACCTTCTTTGGAATTCTTTTCCAATGCAGGGATTACAAAGAACCCCCACACCCTGGCAGAACATCAGTGAGGACCCCAGGGACATGGGAACAGCCTGGAGGAGGTGCTGGTAA
Source organism: Phoeniculus purpureus (assembly GCA_028565055.1). Classification (NCBI taxonomy): domain Eukaryota; kingdom Metazoa; phylum Chordata; class Aves; order Bucerotiformes; family Phoeniculidae; genus Phoeniculus; species Phoeniculus purpureus. The sequence continues at coordinate 20,974 of JAOXOE010026323.1, forward strand.
GTCCAGAGTCTTTATGTGATTGGGGAACACTGTTGCAGAGCTGGAGTCAGAAAACTATGCCCCATTACCCAGTGGCTTCATAGAATCATTAAGGATTGGAAGGGATCTTGAAATACCATCGAGTCCTATCCCTCAACACAGCAGGATCACTTAGACCCAGTCACACAGGAACACATCCAACTGGGTTTTAAACATCTCCAGAGAAGGAGACTCCACCATCCCCCTGGGCAACCTGTTCCAGTGCTCTGTCATCCTCACTGGGAAGAAGTTCCTTCTCATATTTACATGGAAGCTCCTCTGTTCCAGCTCACACCCATTGCCCCTTGTCCTATCACTAGATGACATTGAGAAGAGCTTCCTCTGCATCCGTACTATCAACAGAAAATCTTGTCTGAACTCAACGCAACAAACCACTGCAATGTGACGCAAGTCACGTGCTAACTAAATGGGGACGCATCAGTTCCTACACTGATCCACATCCTAAAAGTTACCTTCATTTTTTGCCCCAACCTTTAGAACCACAGAATCATCATGGCTGGAAAGGACCACCAGGTTCATCAAGTCCAACCCTCATCCCAACATCTCCCTAACCCCTGGCCTCAAGTGCTGTAGCTACTCATTTTTTAAACAACTCCAGGGATGGGGACTCCACCACCTCCCCTGAGAAGCCTGTTCCAGTGCTCAACCACTCACTCAGAAAACATTTACGTGAGATTTACTCACATATCAAGTGCTCTTTACCTCATCATGTTTTCTCTACAGCAAGCCAAAGCGCTGCAGTTAGGAGTTTCTAAATACAAGTACTCAACTGCACCTGTATCAGTGAGCACTAAGGTGGCTTTTAATATAATGAACAAGAGCAATGAATTTACCGACCCCGAGGCAATTCCTTTAAACAAAGACAATGCTTTCCAAAAAAGACAGTCCTTTTTAGACAAGATGATTACTTCACCCTAATGCAATAATAGAAAAAGTTATTCAACTCCTATTGATTCCAAGTGCTGCGGAAGAGACGAAACCCTTGCCCAAAGCAAATGTCGCATTCAGCCTCTGCTGTGTGCCAAGTTCAAACTCCAAGACTTCCAGCACTTTTCTAGAATTTTAGTTTGAACAGCTTTGGCGCTCAGAACAACATAGGTTTAGGGTAAGATGGTGCTATGTGTGCTCTTGTGGCCAAGAGGGCCAACAGCATCCTGGGGTGGATCAGAATGGGGGTGGTTAGCAGATCAAGAGAGG
>JAOXOE010026324.1:0-22205 GCA_028565055.1 Phoeniculus purpureus
TGGTCTAGGTGATCCTGCTGTGGCAGGGGAATTGGACTAGATGATCTTTCAAGGTCCCTTCCAATCCCTAATGTTCTTTGGTTCTGTGGTAGATAGTTATTTCTGTTTAAAGCCTGAAGTGTCAAAGAAATTTGTCAGGACTCTGTTCTGACTTGTAGATGAATCCCCATCATACGGAGCTGCTCAAGCAAAATCTCACCATCCAAACTTCACTCTCTTAAATCCACTTTCCTTCTACTAACACATGAATCAGCTCTGAGTTAATAAGAATGATTCAAATAAACCAAATCATCTTGAGATCAAATCCATACTGAATCTGTTCTGAAAATCAAAATACTTTCTTTTTGCTTTATTTTCATTTTTTTCATAACTATTCACATTTTAGAATTGCCCCCAAAGGAATATGTTGCTATAAATTACCTATTTTCAGAATACATTCCATACTACAGAAAATTAGGAATTCCCGGGAGAGGGTCTGCTGTGAGATTTCCCCATGAATTTTCTATAGCCTGGGGGTGTCAGCTCTATAAAAAGCTGAGAACGGTTAAACCGATGGAGTTTCCAGCTTCACAGTACAGATCTGAAGGAAAGATCACCCATCACTGTCACTCAGGTGCTCTTCAGCAGTTTCCTTTGGATCATTTTTGGCAATTCCTCTGCACCAGGAATTTTCAGCCAATTTTCAATAGTTATAAACCCCAAGTAAAGCTTATGACTGACTGTAGCTAGATAGTGAAGCTAATTGGTTGTTATTCACCAACAGCCACACTACCAGGAGAAGGAAGGGAAATTAGTCCTCATACTTGTACAAGCACTAGAGCACAGTCCTCACTGCATCTTCATACCACCTCATCAGATTTGTCCCACAGCACATCCCTCACCTGTGGACTGTGGTTAACACTAGCTGAGAGAACTATAAACCTTACCCAGCAAGCCTCGTGTGAATCTAAATTGAAGCCTTGATCTGGTGTTTAGGTCTCTAAGGAACTTTAGATGGGGTTTCATCACAGCACAACGATGATCCAGACTGTACTAATGAGCTAGACACAGCTTGATTTCGTGTGCTGGAACTTTCTCTAGACTTCCTTCACACTCCATTTGAAGTCTAGTTATCCTGACAGACTTTAATCATCCAGAAGCAGTTTAAATGGATCATCTTTTTCCAATATCTAAACAGTGTGTTTGACTCCCCTTTTACTGTTCCTGAGGCTCACTGTACATCAGTGTGGGTATAACTGCTTTGCACTATACCATAGGGTATCTGTCTCCACCTGCTTTCCTGCAGCTCCACCACATTCTTGTTCTGCTTGGTACCAGCTTTAGCAGTATTTCAGTTCTGAAGGCTCTAGCAATATTTGCCATGGATGGCTGATAATTTTCTTTTTAAAATCATGTTATTTTTCCCTACTTCCACACCTCTAGCACTGCAATAGCACTTCTCATGAGGGCACATGTCAGAGGGGAAGAACCATATTAACCTCCTAAATAAAAATCTGTCCTAATTGTCAGAATTCTGCATGAACATTCACTTCCTTTGAAAAACTGGCTCCACTGTCCAAAATTACACATTAGAGAGTCACTGTTAGGAATGAGGGCAATTCTGATACCATAGAATCATAAAATCATTAGGGATTGGAAGGGACCTCAAACGATCATCCAGTCCAATCCCCCTGCCACAGCAGGATCACCTAGACCAAGTCTCACAGGAATCTCTCAGTCCCTCTCTGTTACACCAAGAACAACCATAACATAGAAATGCTAGAGGACAACAAAACAACATATGATTTACAGAAGTACCACTCAAGGACATGAGGAATTGAAGACTTAAAACTGTATATAAATTGACCCATCCCATAGTCAAAACAGGAATGAGAGAAGAGAGATGAAGAAAAATAAAACTCAACCCTAAATAAAAGGTAGGATGTACCTCTGCTGCAAATAAGTTTTCTCTCAAACATTAGCAGGGCTGAGCAGAATCACCACAACTAAGGATCTAGGATATGGATAGCATGAAGAAGAAAGCTAATAGTTAAGATGCACTTTGAGATGTTCCAGAGAATTCTCATGCACCCAAGCAGGACAGACTTCCACTGCTCACGCAGACAAAGAGTGATCACAGAACATTAGAGATTGGAAGGGGCCTTGAAACATCATCTAGTCCAATCACCCCACCAGAGCACGATCACCCAGATCAAGTCGCACAGGATATATATTAGCATCCTGTGAATTACAAATCTTCTGCATGTAGTTCTAATGACTAATTAGCTCAATGTGGTTAAGTCACCTTCACAAGGGGTGAGGAAGAAGTACTATCACAGCTAGTGCAACATTCAAAAGGCAGAGCACCTTTTGCTCCTTCTTTGCTGAGGCAGAATCAAAAGCATTAATAAGGAAGAGAAATGGAACACTCCTGCAAGGCACTGAATGGTGTGGAGCGAGACGGCTGTGCTGAGCACTTTTACTCAGCAAAACAGACAGACTACATACAGAAAACAGCTTTCTGTTTTTAAGAGAGCTCACTTTCTGTTGCAAAAGGAGTGGTGCTTAATGGCTTTTGCTTGTTTTACTCAAAAATCCATTTAATGGACTGCGACTTAAACTAGATCATAGAATCATAAGAGAGATGGGCAAATGGGTGTAGCTGAAACAAGACAAGAATTCTAGTACTTCAGTGTTCCACAATACCTCCCTCTAGTTGTGAGAAGCATCTCACAGAGCAAGCACAACACTTCAAAGATTTGCAGAATGTTAGGGATTCGAAGGGACCTCAAAAAGTCATCCAGTCCAATCCCCCTGCCACAGCAGGATCACCTAGACCAAAGTCTCAAGTCACGCAGGAAAATGTCCAGGCAGGTTTTAAAGAGAAGGAGACTCCACAACCCCCCGCTACAGCCTGTTGCAGTGCTCTGTCACCCTCACTGGGAAGAAGTTCCTTCTCACCTTGATGTGGAACCTCCTACGTTCCAGCTCATGCACCATTGGGTGCCACTGAGCAGAGCCTGGATCCATCCTGGATGACCATGAGCACTTAATGTTAACTTGTGCACATTGCCCACTGCAATACATTATCAGACCAGAGCTAGCTTTAAACTTGCTTTCTGAATGCTGGAAATAACACTAGCTTGATGTTAGAGAGCTTGGGAAGATTTATTTTACCATAAATCTCTAAACAAACAGAGCCCAAGATAACATCATCGAGAGGCTTCAAGTCTTTTCAAATGCCAAGCAAGTAGGTCCTTAAGAACAGGGGATTTATTAACATGCTTCAGACATGCAGCTGACAAATATATTATTTCCTTTACAGTAGCATCTGGAGAGGCCTTCAGCTGAGATAAGGACTCTCAGCTGTGCTAAACACTAGGCATATAGGGAAAGACAGGCTCCCTTCTGAAGAGCTTACAACGTGCAACTGTTCACCCAGCTCTGCCTGTCAGCAGTGTTGCACTCTAAACCCCATATTGTGCATCTGTCTCTTCCAGGATTCCTGGATTCCTTAAGGATTTCATGTAGAAACACTGGCTCGCCAGTTTTACACACTGGACCTCCAACAGCTATTTTGATGGTGCGTTCGTGACACGCAATTTCTAAGATCTTTGTATTTTCTAAACACAGTATTTAACACTGTGATGCCAACTCAAGTGCTAGTTGGCCTATTCTGCTTTGCACAGTCGTATGTCAAGTCTTCTGTAATAAACTACGTGATGACTCACAAACATCTGAAACAGTGCCCTTGGTGTTCAGTACTTTATTACACAGATGCCAATTACGTTCGAGCGGCAGACTACACAGACCCAAGCAGTCATCTATTATATGAATGGTTCCATTGATTCCTATACTACAGAGGGTTATGCTTTCATATATCACACTGAACAGGATTTGTTTCCATAGACACCGGCGGTAAACTATCGGTAAAAGTGCCTTCACGGGTTATAGGCGTAGCCAGGGTGCTCGACCCTACTCAGATTTCCCAGGCTTCGAATAAGAGACCTTCCTCTCATCTCAACCACCACTGCCTTGTTCTTCTAACGCAAACTTTGCTATGAGAAGCAACTCATTTAACAGTAACAGGCATTGTGCTCAACACAATATAACAGGACGGGGTTAAAGAGAGGAGCTTGAAGATGAACAGCAGAGTGACCTATAAAATCCTTAGCTCATGGAACACCCGGTAAATAAAAGCATTCAGCACATGCACATGTTAAAATACAGGACCTCGAGATAGACAACACTCTGAAATCAGTGGAATGAGATGGAGATTACAGCACTCTGCCTCTAAAAAGAAAAATATTCAGAACTGTATTTGTCACTGAGAGGAGACATGACTTGGCTATGTCACATGAAAGCTTAGCAAGGTTGAGGTACCACGCAAACGTCACACGGCTGCTTTCAACAGCTCAGCTGCTGTTGACTGATTCCTTGGAAGAAGTATGAGTCCCTCTTGGAGCGTCAGGCTACGGGCAGGAAAGCAGCCACACACAACAGGAGTGGTGTGGACAGAGCACACCCTGTAACACCATTCTTAGTCTTAAAGCTACTGAAGCAACCCCCAAGAGACGGCAAGAACATAGACTGAATCTGAGCGTGTCTCCTGCACTGCCAATGCCATTCAAAGTGAGAGATTTCTTATCCTGGCTTCACTCCAGAGAGAGTGATCAAAGTATTCCTTCTCTTCTTCCTTTGAGCTGAGTCTCCATCTGGCACTGTCGTCGCTGTCGCTTCAGCATCTTTCTGCCCTGCTATATCAGCAATGCTAAAAGGGGTCCCTGGGCCACTCTGTAGACCTTCAGCTTAGGACTTGGTGTAATTGATTCTTGCCTGAAATCTGAGGCAATTTTGGCTCCACCTTCAGTAAACTATTTCCTGCCACAGGGATTAGAAGATTAGACCAACTTCAAATCATTTCTGTCCCTCTCAAGTGAACTTCTAAGGAAAAAACCAGGAGCATAAATACCACAGAGCTCACTAGCTAGTGAGGTCAGGAATCTGAAGACCCTGAAGGAGCCATCTTCCTCCACTTTAGTGGAGACACAGCTTGTCAGTTCAGACTGAGATAAGACTGGGCTGAATGAGAGTCAGAGGAAACTGCAGGATGGCAGATGGCAACTTCATTTCATACCCAGGCGACTGACAAAGTTGGTGCTTTATTTACACCCATGCAGGCTTTACCTGTAAGCCTGGTGAGCGCAGGATACCATAAAAAACCCCAACAAACATATTCCTGCCTTATTTTTGCCTGACAGTGGCCTGACAAGCTTCATACCAGTACCACAGTTTGCTTTAAAGTGTCACTTTAAAGTGGAAAAAAGAGAAATATTCATTTTGTTGGTCGCTCTGAAAAAAAACAACCCGCAAGAGAATAAAGCCCAATGCAGTGCTACAGGCTTAGGGGAAGGGTTAGCAGGCTTAGCTGCTAGGCAGAAAGAGACCTGGGGGTCATGACTGATAATTAGATATACATGAGCCAGCAGGGTGCTCAGGTGGCCAAGAAGGCCAATGGCATCCTGGCTTGTATTAAAAATAGTGTGGCCACCAGGAGTAGGGAAATTCTTGTCCCCCTGTCCTCAGATCTGGAGAGGCCACACCCTGAGTACCATGTTCAGTTTTGGACACCTCAATACATGGAAGACATTGAGGTACTGGAGTAAAGGGGCCAGAATGTTGGAGAAGGATCTGGAGAGCAAACCCTGTGAGGAGCAGCTGAGGGAGTGGATCTGTTTAGTCTGAAGGAAAGGAGGCTGAGGGGAGACCTTACTGCTGTCTACAGCTACCCAAAAGGAGGCTGTAAAAAGGTGGGTGTTGGTCTCTTCCTACAAGCCATGAGTGATAGGACAAGAGGAAAGGGCCTCAAGCTGTGCCAGGGGAAGTTTATGTTAGACATTAAGAAAAACGTGTTAATTGAAAAGGTCATCAGGCTTTGGAACAGGCTGCCCTGGGAGTAGGTTGAATCAACATCCCTGGACAAGTTTAAGAGTCGTGTAGATCTGGAGCTTGGGGACAAGGTGTAGCAGTGGGCTTCGGACAGTTATGTTAACGGCTGGTGATCTTAAAAGTCTTTTCCAATTCCATGTTCCTACCACTAAACACCAAATATTGTCAAGTCTTCTCCAGTGTCTCCCCTGCACATCTACACAGACTCTCTGTATTGGTTAACACAAGCTACACAAAGCTTTTAGAACTACCACTCATGTGTATGTTATAGCCACCTACCTCTGCTTTTTTTAGTCTTCCTCCTCAAAAGATTTCCAGCTAACCTCACGTCCACCCAGACTCCTGTTCTGTTTCTCAGACTATATGTTTCACCACGTTTCACCAGCATCACTGTCTACTTAGCTTTCCCTCACAAAGGCAATCTAAGGTGCTTCCCTGCTGTTTCTTCACATTTTATCACTTCATCTCCTGCAGCTATCCTGCAATAAATTATTTTCTGCCTGCTTTTTCCATCACTGCTTTATTCTGTCTCTGTCCACTGTGCCATTAACTCTACTGGTAACTTTTTTGTTTCCAGAAACACCTCTGAGCTTGGCTGTGAGCTGAGCATTTACAGTGGGGGAAAATTCTGTCCCACTAGACAAAGGCCACTGTCACTCTGTGCTACCTTGAAGTAGCTGGTCAAATGATGTAGGCAAGGAATGTCCACTGTGCCACTTCAGCCTTTTGGAAGTAAAAAATTCAGGAGACTTTCATGAGAGATCATGAGAGCCCTGTTACACAGCCAACGACTCAACAGAAGGCAAATCTATTATTTCACTTCTACAAACAGGTGATGTTACATATCTGTTGCAGAGGGAGCTCCCAAGCTACTAAAGGATTGGGAACGTGTCATATGAGGAAGAGCTGATGAATCCGGGGCCATTTAGCCTGAAGGAGTTTGAGGGCAGAACTTATTGCTGTCTGCAACTACTTGAAAGGAAAGTAGAGAGGTGGAGGTTGTTCTGTTATCCCTGGTGGACAGTGATAGGACAAGGTGAAATGAGCTGCACCAGAGCAGGTTCAAGTTGGATGTTAGGAAGAATTTTACTGAAAGGGTTGTCAGGCATTGGAACAGCCTACTCAGAGAGGGCAGTGAATCACCACTCCTGGAGGTATTGAAGAGAAGGGTAGATGTTGCATTGTGGGGCCAGGTTCAGTGGTGGTGACAGGGCTAGGAAAGGGTTGGACTTTATGATCTTGAAGGTCTCTTCCAGCTGAAACTGTTCTATGATTGGTTGTATGAGTTGCAAAGAACTGGACTTAACCTCTGATCTCAACCCATAACCTATAAAATCACAGAATCACAGAACTGAGGTTGGAAAAGACTTCTAAGATCATCCAGTCCAGCCTATGACCTAACATCACCACAACCTAGAGCATGACACCAAGTGCCACATCCAGTCTGTCCTTAAACACATCCAGGGATGGGGACTCCACCACCGCCCTGGTCAGCCCACACAAGTGTCTGATCACACTTTCTGTGAGAAAGTGCTTCCTAACATCCAACCTAAACCTCCACTGGTGCAACTTCAGGCCCTGCTCTCGCGTCCTGTCAGAAACTTTTCAGTGACTTTACCCCTCGGGCTAATTCAAAGATAAGACTAGCATCTACAAGGCATTCACACACAGCACTTAGAAACATCACAGAGAAATAAAAGGGATTATTTGTAGTTGTTCCATCATAGGACACGTGCTCAGTAATAATAATCCAGCAGTATTCACCTTTTCATAGAATCATACAATGGCTTCAATTGGAAGGGACCTCAGAGATTATCTACATCCAACCCCCACTGCTGCCATAGGCAGGGACATCTCTTTTGAGACCAGGTTGCCCAGGGCTCTGTCCAACCTGACCTTGAATACTTCCAGCAAGAAGGCATCTGCAACTTGTCTGGGCAACATGTTCTTTCTTTCTACCCGAACAGAAAGAGGTCCTAAGGGAGGTCTGATTAAAGAATGAATCATAATGCACGCACATAAGAGGGCCATATTACAATCGCCAGGGAAGTTGGAGATGTTTAAAACCCACCTGGATATGCTCCTGTGAGGCTTGGTCTAGGTGATCCTGCTCTGGCAGGGGGATTGGACTAGATGATCTTTTGAGGTCCCTTCCAATCCCTGATGTTCTGTGATTCTTTGAAGTTTCTTCTCAGACAACAGTAAAATTAAGACACAATTGTGTAGAAACAAAGTTCACTTGTGGGAAAAACAGATCATCTGATCTGCAGGTCAAATTTAGGCATCTTTGTTCCAACTTTGTGTATCTAGAGGCAGGCAGAGAAGCTGCTGATAGCTTAGCTTGTTCTGAACATATAATAAAACACACAGTACAATAGAAGGTTGTGCTAATTATTCCCTTCTGGTCAGGACTTTTTAAAGGCAGCGTGTAGTGCCGCTGTAAATTATGAAAGAGGCTCCCTATAAATTACCATGTCTAAAAGCCTGCAGAGCATTTATTCAGCATGTGGGGGGTGAGGAAAAAAAGCCACAGTGCAGCCAAATGTTGTTTAAGTAACATGATTCACTGCTTTGGGTGCTTATGATCCTCTTTGAAGCCTCTGTAATTGGAACAGATTTTGACAGTGTGAAGATACTAATTTATGCTTTACAAATCCAGTGTTATGGCAAAAGGAAGGAGGAAAAACAAAACAAACAAGGGGCTCCTCATGCCATACAGTACAGTCTCGTGGTATGTGACACGGTCGTTCAACTAAACGTGTCATTTGTAGGAGCTACTGGACTACACTTTCTTAAGTACTCACCTACAAAACTTTCACAGAATCACAGAACATTAGGGATTGAAAGGGACCTCGAAAGTCCCTTTCCAGTCCAGTCCAGTCCCCAGCCCACAGCAGGATCTTCTAGACCAAGTCACACAGGAACACATCCAGGTGGGTTTTAAACATCTCCAGAGAAGGAGACTCCACAACTCCCCTGGGCAGCCCCTTCCAGTGCTCTGTCACCATCACGGGGAAGAAGCTCCTTCTCATATTGATGTGGAACCTCCTCTGCTCCAGCTCACACCCATTGCCCCTTGTCCTATCATTGGATGCCAATGAGAAGAGCCTGGCTCCATCCTCCTGACACCCACTCTTCACATATGTACAAACACTAATGAGGTCACCCCTCAGTCTCCTCTTCTCCAAGCTCAAGATACCCAGCTCCCTCAGCCTTTCCTCACCAGGGAGATGTTCCACTCCCTCCAGCATCTTTGTGGCTCTGTGCTGGACTCTTCCAAGCAGTTGTGTCCTCCTGGAACTGAGGGGCCCAGAACTCGACACAATATTCCAGATGTGATCTCACCAGAGCAGAGTAGAGGGGAAGAACCTCTCTCGATCTACTAACCACATCCCTTCTTATCCCTAGAATAAACCCACGTTTGTTGAAACCTAAACTGTATAAAAATGTCAGACATAGAAAACTCAAGATTTAGGGGGGTTTTCCAAGTATGGCTTACAAACCAGAACAAGTCAACACACAGCTGTAGAAAGCCACCATCTCAGTTCTTCCATGACTGGAAGTGCATCACCAGTGTACCTTGGTTATTAAACACCCATGAACCCTCTCCCACTGCTTGTGAGTCAAAAAAGTAAGAGGTGAACACCTGTAATTGGGGATCGCACTGCAATAAAAGGAATCCAATGTTCATGGGAGTAGCACTGTGTGAACCTTCAGGAGCGCAGACACCCAGACCTGGGGACAGTGAGAACATTGCCTTACAAGACATACCTGGGTGTGGTGTGTCATGGCAATTACACAGCAGGCCGTCCCACGCTGCAGAGTATATCCATTTGGCTGAAAACTGTGTTCAAGTGATTATTTCTTCACACAGACATCTCCCCTAGCTATGAGCTACGTTATTTGAAACCAAGAGTACAAAAAACCAGGCTTCCTACGACCCCACCGGATGTGGGTGAGGAGAGGAGCTTGTGGTTTGTGGGACAGCTATTTTCCTCACTGTAAAGGAACTGCAGACCATGAAAATGAAGGTTTTTCTTAACCAGCTTACTGAATCAACACTTGCCTCTCTCCATTTATCATCACCCTCGCTGTAAAATAATATTTCTTTAGCTCACGGATGCGCAATACTCCTAGTGCAATTTTTGCAATGTGCTAGATCGTTGCCTAACAGGCACTCATGAAAACACGCAGCGTTACAAGATGTATTCGCTGACACGAAGCTACCTTGACCCTTTTAATGTTTGGCACCGGCAGGGGAATAAGCAAACGCATTTACAAGGGATGCATGCCCTCGAACATGGAAAGGAGCTAGCTGGGAATAAACAAACTTAGCTGAACCTCATATGCTTCTAAAGTCAAGCAAATACAACCCAATGCAAATAGGAAATGTACTTGCATCTTTATTTTTTGCCTAACAGGAATGTTTCACAATAGCTCTGTTTAGTGCTTCCAGATATTCCACTAACAGGATGGAGAACGTGCGGTTTTCAATGCCATTTAAAGCACTCACCAGTAGCCAACCACCCAAATGTGGATGGTACTTAAATACCAGTTTTGGAGACCGAGGCCTTTGGAAGACAAATTATTAATTGAGACTCCTATTTCAGGATTTCAAGGAATAATTTCCACCCATACCGCTCACTCAATCTACAATTTTTGCCTGTATCTGCCTTTGAAGTCAAAGAAACACTGATAATCTGTGAATCACAGAATAGTAGGGGGTTGGAAGTGACCCCCAAAGATTGTCTTGTCCAACACCCCTGCTAGAGAAGGATCAACCAGCGAAGATCGCACAGAAATCTTTGGTTTTGAAAGACCTCTAAGAGCATCAAGTCCAACCTTTGTCCCAGCATTTGTAGGTCACACTAAACCACGTCACTCAAAGATCTCCAGGGATGGTGACACCACCACTGCCCTGGGCAGTCTGTTCCAATGTTTGATAACTCTTTCAGAGAAGAAATTCTTCCTAACATCCAGCCTAACATCTCCCCTGGTTCAGGCTACAACTGTTTTATCAGATCCTACTCATGGCACCAGAGAGAAGAGGCTCTCTTCACTCCAAGTTCCTTTCAGATAGTTGTAGAAAGCAATAAGGTCTCCCCTCAGGCTCTTTTTCTCTAGGCAAAAAAACCCCCCAATTCCCTCAACTGCTCCTCATAAGACTTGTGCCCTTCACAAGCCTTGTTGCCCTTCTATGGACACGCTCCAGCCTTTCTATGTCCTTCTTGCAGCAAGGGACCCAGAACCAAACACAATGGTATGGCCTCAATGCTGAGTACAGGAGCACAATCACCTGCCTACCCCTGCTGTCCACACTATTTCTAACGTAAGCCAGGACGCTGTTTGGCCACCTTGGCCACCTGGACACACTACTGGCTCATGTTCAGGTGACTAGCTGGGTGTTTGAATGTCTTCAGAGAAGGAGACTCCACAACCACCTCTTCCAGTGCTTTGTCACCCTCAAAAGGAAAATGTTTTCCCTTATGTTTCAATTGAACCTCCTATGGTCCAATTTGTGCCCATTGCCCCTTGTCATAGAAGAACCTGGTCCCATCCTGCTGACACCCACCTTTTAGATATTTATCAGTATGAACAAAATCCTGCCCCCAGTCTCCTCTTCTCCAGGCTAAACAGACACAGCTCTCCCACATGCTCCAGCCCCTAGATCCTCTTATTGGCTCTGTGCTGGACTCCAGTAGCTGTTTGTCCTTCCTGATGTGGAGAGCCCACAAGTGGAGTCAGTATTACAGACGTGGTCTAAGCAGGACAGAGTACTGGCCACCCTTCTTAATGCACTCCAGGATGCCGTTGGCCTTCTTGGCCACAAGGGTACGCTGCTGGCTCATGGTCAGACAGAGGTCCACTCGCACCCCTAGCTACTTTTCTCCAAAGTCGCTCTCCAGCAGTTCAGGCCTGAACCTGTACTGGTCCATGGGGTTGTTCTTTCCCAGCTGCAGGTGTCTATGCTTGCCCTTGTGGAACCTCATCAAGCTTCTCCCCACCCAACTCTCCAGCCTATCCAGGTCACACTGGATGGCAGCACAGCCCTCTCATGTGTCAGCTACTCCTCTCAGCTTTGTATCATCAGCAAATTTGATGAGGATGCAGTCTGTCCCCTCATCCAGGTCGCTGATGACTATGTTGAAGGGCACTGGACCCAGTAGCAACCCCTGACAAACATCACCCTTCCTTGGCAGCACTGACCATGTAAACTGAGTTCAGCCCTTCAGCCAGTCAGCAGTTCACCTTACTATGCAACTGTCCAATCCACCCTTCTTACACTCACTGTGAGGATGTCATGGGAGACCATTCCAAAGCCTTGCTGAAGTCAAGGCAGACCACGTCCACTTCCGTCCCCTCATCCATCCATCAATTTATTTCTTCAGAAAGTGCTATCACATTGATCAATCAGGACTCCCTTTTGGTGAATCCACATTGACTACTCCTGATAACCCTCCTTTCCTTGAGGTACTTTGAGATGGTACCAAGAACATGTTCTACCACTTTCCCTGGGACAGAGGTGAAGCTGACCAGTCTTTAGTTACCTGAGTTCTCCTTCTTGCCCTCTTTGAAGGCTGCAATGACATTAGATTTTCTCCAGTCCTCAGGCATCTCTCCTGTTCTTCAGGACTTCTCAAAGATGATTGAATGTCTTCTCAAAGATGGCAAAATGACCTCTACTCTCTCAGCACTAATGACACAATTATCTCATCTCTTTCCTGACGTGCTCCTTTTGGATTGCCAGCTTTTCCCTGACGTTCTGTTCTGCTAATTCTATTAGCCTGTTTTTCCTTCTACAGCTCATGGCATGATATTTGAAGACCCCTGCAGTGAAGCATCCTTGGTAAAAAAGGAGATTACGGCTAATGTGATTCTGCCCAGGGTGGTGGTTGAGTCCCCATCCCTGAATGTGTTTAAAACTCACTTAGATGTAGTGTTGGGGGATCTGGTTTAGGGGTGAACGTGCAGAGTCAGGTTGATGGTTGGACTCTATGATCCCAAGGGTCTTTTCCAACCTGAATGATTCTGTGTGATCCCGTTAGTTGGAGTTAACAGGGCACTCAGAGCATCTAAGAGAGCATGTAGGCGCTATGCATTATACTTTTAGGATTGAATACTTTGGTTTCATACTTATATCTATATAATTTACCTTTGTCATGCAAAACTGATGTAAAGAGCAACTGCTCTTTCCTCAAGATCAGTTGTATGGGGCGAACAAGCATTATTCACCACCTATTTTCCTCCTACTGAAAAGCTGGATCAGACGGTGAAAGCAGAAACAATCACATGTATCTCCCCAGTAAAACATCAAGAGCAAGGACTTGCGAACACTTCATGGGAACCCACGGTTCAGAACTGGTTGTATGCGATGTTCTTAAGAGTAAAGAGTGCTTTTTGTAAAAGCAGACCAGAAAGTTCTCTTCTTTGAAAAAGATCTTCACAGTAGAATTCGACTTGTTTCAAAAATAAAAAGCAAACTAAATAAAAAACCTTCACTGTTCAATCTACAATCACGTGCCCCCCACAGAAAACAAGTCTTCACAGTATCCAAGAACTAAACCTGGACAAAATCCTCCACTCTCCATTAGCCAGAGACTGAACGAGGCACTTCTTGCTCCACCTTTTAAACTCAGCTTCTTATCTGTCTGGCTTGAAGGCTTCTCCTGCACTGCATAGCCCTCTACACCCAAATGCATTACCATGACAAAAAGAGAGCCCTTATGATTCCTCCTACACAGGAGTGCAGGGGGGGAATAAAAACCCCTTGTAAATTGGCAGTGACATCATCTGCTGGAAAGTGATTCACACTTCTCGAAGCAGCAGGGAAAATTAAATTTACTCCCAAGCACCCCAAAGCTCTTTCACTGAATCAGTGTGTGGCAGAAATGACAGTGGGAGATGTAAATCCTTTCTCTATTTTAGAAAGACAAAGATTGTGTAATGAGCTAGAGTGCATAGAACAAAATTACCATACACTGTCACCGAAACAAATTTCCCCTGTGGTTTTGCCAAGGAAGAAGAAAAAAAAGTAAGAAACTGGGATAGAAAATAAAACAGGTGAAGCTGGAGGCAGAAAGTGGATTAATAGGCATCACCAGTAATATGTGACCGGCTTACAAAACAGCATGTTGCTGGAGCGATGGCACCAGAAGCTGAGCTGTTTAATATTCTCTCTGAAGCTGCCCTATCCTCAGATCATAGCCACACCTGAGTACATTGCAACTTCCACATCCCCTGCTTGGCTGACGACACGCTGAAAAAATGGAGAACATTTTAACACACCAGGGATAAAGGTTCCCCACATCTCTTTGAACCCTGCTGGACCCTGACAAAAAGAGAAATGAAATCATTGTCTAGTTTCTCCACTGAATTCCTCAGCTGTCGCAGCTGCTTCTATTTATGCTGTAGCAGCACCCATGACGAGCAGACATTTGCAGACAAATCGGAAAGATCTTGCCTTGCCACAGCCCACAGCTAATTGAATTACACAACTTCCAGGCTGGCATCATTTTCTGTCTACGGGCCAGTGAATTGTGATCTCCAAATAAATTAGGCATGAGCACAAACAGCAGGAGAGAAGTACCCTCAAAAGCCATGCGAGTGAGGCTGGTGGAGCAGAGCTGGCAGTGCTCAGGCAAAGGCACCAAGTTATTAAATTGGAAGATGTGACTTGGAGAAATCGAGGGCTTAGTGGGGCCACAGCCTGTGGGAATCGCCCAAGAGGATAGACATGAGAGTGGGGAATGTCTGGGGAAAGCAGGGGCAGGGGGAGTCATAGAGTCATAGAATTATTGAGGCTGGAAAAGACCTCTGAGATCATCAAGTCCAACCTAAATCAACGGGATGGCTGTGAACACACCTTGAGAGGGCTGGACTCAGAGATCTGGGAGGTCCTTTGCAACCAGATATATTCTGTGATCTGTTCCCCCAAGAGCATGTTACACACACCTTCGATGACTCCTGAAAAGGGATCGTTATCTCTCCCTATTGCTTTGAATGCCTGCGGATCCGTTTTGTGTATTGGGGAAAGCACAGAGAAATGGGGGCTTACTGCTGAAAGTGATTTTCACTTGTTTCCTTTCTCTCTTTCCAGCCTGTTTAACCTATAAGTGGCCAGCAAGCCTTTCCTGTTGTCTTTCAGCCCTGGGAGCTGCTTAGCCTGGAGAAGAGGAGACTCGGGGAGACCTCTCTCTCTACAATTACCTGAAGTGGGGGCTGTAGTCAGGTGGAGGTCAGGCTCTTCTCCCGGGCAACTAGTGACAGTACAAGTGGGAAGAGCCTGAAGCTGCACCAGGGGAGGGTTAGGCTGGGTGTTAGGAAGCCCTTCCTCACAGTAAGGGTGACCAGGCACTGGAACAGACTGCCCAGGGCAGTGGTGGAGTCCTCATCCCTGGAGGTGTTTAAGGACAGACTGGCTGTGGCACTCAGTGCCCTGGTCTGGCCAATGCGGTGATGTTAGTTCATAGGCTGGGCTGGATGAGCTCAGAGGTCTTCTCCAGCCTCAAAGATTCTGCGATTTATCACGTTACTCTTTAGGCTAGTTAGAATCTGGTACAATGACCAGTTCAGGGCCAATGTGTGGCAGACATCTACTACCCAGCACCTAATTGCTGCTCTGTACTCCCACAGGATTTACTACATCTATACTCAAGCTATAATCTATTTCTATGACCTTCGAGAACCTTGTTACCCTTCTTTGGACTCAGTCTAGTACCTCAATTGTCACCTGTATTGAGGCGTCCAAAACTGAACCCAATACTCAAAGTGCGACCTGCTCACCAGTGCCCTGTTCAGGGGGGCAATGACTATCCTAACCCCTGCTGGTCACACTATTTCTGACATAAGCCAGGATGGGCTTGATGGCTACCTGAGCACACCGCTGGCTCATCTTTAGCTGATTGTCCGTCAATATTCCTGTGTCTCCTTTTGCTGACCAGTTTCCCAGCCACTTCCCCCAAGCCTATAGCAGAGCATTGAGTTGTTATGACCCAAGTGCTGAACCTGGTACTTTAGGGCTTTGATAGCAATGAAACCACGTTTGTTTACACAGTTTATAAATTATAGTAATGGGTATTCTCTGCCTGTTCATGACATATTTCCAATGGCATTAAAAAGTCAATCGAATAAGTAATTATGAAACATTCCCGAAATACTCATTTTACAATTATAAATCTGTAGAAGTGGAGCCTTCCCAATCAATAATGGAAAAAAAAAATAAGGAAGGCAAACCAATTACTGTCTCTTCTAAAGACTAACTCCCTGCTCAGTATACCTTTCCCTCTTCTCTGAGAGTAAGGTGGAGATAGTAGTTTTTGCTGGCCCAGCAGAGGAAGAACCACCAGCAGACGTGTGTTTGTTTGCTTTTTCACTGTTGCTATCAGGAGCGCAGTGAAGCACTGAGCCTGGAATGAGTAGCAGTAGGGTTTGTTTCTACTTCTCTTCACCTTTTGCCCTTAACATCAAAACAAACAACAGAAAACAAAGCCTGTCAGAGTGCAGAGCACTGTTTAGATGCTCAGCAAGAGTGTTTAAAGGAGTAAGAGTTTCCCAGACCTTGGGGAACACAAGGATGGTGTCCTTTGATTAGCTAACTTCTTTGCTAATGCAGCAGTTCACAACAGGACTCCTGGGGTGGTGCAGTAGAAATATTTATGTAAAATAAACAAAAGAAAAAGGAAGACTACAGGAGCACATGCAGACACACACCCATCCACAGCCTTCAGCAATCAGAAGGTTAAAGCCTGTTCCAGCCCAAGGACTGCAAAATGGTCCTACCAGTGTTGGAAAGGAGGAATGAAGTGGCAGCCAACTGTCACACAACAGTCAGAGGTAACCAAAGTTTTTACTTTGCTTCATGACTGCATGGGGGGATTGGACTAGATGATCTTTCGAGGTCCCTTCCAATCCCTAATATTCTGTGATTCCTTGGTTTTCATTCTTCAGCTACAGAGAAATCACAGCCTCATCATCGCTACACTCATTACGTCAGTCCCTCATGATTATTCTTTTTCTGCAATAAACCTATCACTAATATTTATGGCTGATGAATCACTGTAAATCTTAACTGTAGCTTCAAGGTTACCTTGACTGGAAATGTCAGGCCTTAGAAGGAAGTAACAGAACCTGAGACCAAAAGACCCAGCAGGTTGTCCCTTTAAGAGGTAGTTTGATAAACAACATGTTCCACAACCACCACATGCAGACTAAACCAGGCAGACTCCTACTTCTAGCCACATTGTATTGCCTTGGTGCTACTAATTACTACCTATTCATTGTATTAGGAAATCATGGTGAGAAATCAGGTTGGAGCTGGTAGCTATGTGCTAATTTAAACCTTACAGCTGAGCCACTGGTTGTTTTTCCTTAAGAATGCCTCTGGACAACGTGAAATTGAGTTGTGGAAACTCCATCTGGAAAACATTAAGGCAGCACAGATTCATATGTAATATAAATAGAGTTTTCTTATGAATGTGTTGTTAAGATGCATAATGAACTATAGGAGGTAGGGGTTGGAAGGGACCTCCAGAGATCAGACAGGCTAACCTGCTGCTAGAGTAGAATCACCTAGAAAAGATCACACAGGAACACGTTCAGGTAGGTTTTGAATGTCTCCACAGAAGGAGACTCCACAGCCTCTCCAGGGAGCCTGTTCCAGTGTTCTGCCACCCTCACCATGAAAACATTTTCCCTTATGTTTAGGTGGAACTTCCTGTGTTCCAGTTTGTGCCCATTTCCCCTTTTCCTGTCACTGGGCGCCACCAGGAAGAGTCTGGTCCCAGTCAATGAAAATAGACTCTGAATCTACTTCCAGCATTCCAGGAGTGTCTTAATAAGTGTGTCCTCTTCCTAGTAACCTTTCATCCTGACAGTCCCTGGAGACAGTCAATGACCTGCTGCATTCCCTTGCCTGAAAAATGCTGTATCCCTATTTCTTATTGAATAGCAATAGGCTATTGAACAGAGCTACATGAACAGCCTTCTGGTTTGCTGCTTGACCACAGTTATTTTACACATACTCCTGACACTCTAGAGCAGCAGTGCTCAGGGACAGGGAGGACATCCACAGAACAGGACCACCAAATATCCAGAGGACAGTTGCTCAGTTCTAACACTTCTCTTACCCAGCTGGCACACAGTTGCAGTTCAACTAAATGCAGAGGAAAGGTGTGGTAAGTGCACAGAACACATAGTCTGTCTCCTAAATGTTTGGTAACAGCTTTCTTACTACAGTATGGTTAATTTTTTACTTAAGAGTGGCTGTGAAACTGACTATAAATGAGTTTTTTCAGAAAATAAGACACCAGAGCATGTACAGTGCTTTTTCTCTAAGGACCAAAGTGCAGTATTTCACTGAGTCCGTTCCAAAGATTAAGAAACCACAGCCTATTTACTTGAGTAGGATCGCCTCATTAGGAAGCTAATAGCCACAGCTACTGGTTATCAGAAACCTCAATGTTAAGGGGATACACTTCTTTAAAAGTAGTCATTAGCCTGGAAACACCTGAGTGACACAAACATTCTGATCAAAAGAAATACACAGTCACAGAACATTAGGGATTGGAAGGGACTTTGAAAGATCACCTAGTCCAATCCCCCTGACACAGGAGGATCACCTAGATCAAGTTGCACAGGAACACATCCAGGCGAGTTTTAAATATCTCCAGAGAAGAAGACTCCACACCCCCGTGGGCAGCCCCTTCCAGTGCTCTGTCACCCTCACTGAGAAGTTGTTCCTTCTGCTATTTATATGGAACCTCCTATGCTCCAGCTCACAACCAATTGCACCTTGTCCTATCACTAGATGGCGTGGAGCAGAGCCTGACTGCATCCTCCTGACACCCACCCTTCACCTATTTGTAGACATTAATGAGGTCACCCCTCAGTCTCCTCTTCTCCAAGCTCAAGACCCCCAGCTCCCTCAGCCTTTCCCCATAAGGGAGATGCTCCACCCCCTTCATCATCCTCATTGCTCTGCATTGGACTCCCTCCAGCAGCTCCATGTCCTTCTGGAACTGAGGGGCCCAGAACTGGACACAACACTCCAGATATGGTCTCACTAGAACATAGTAGAGGGGGAGAAGAACCTCTCTTGATCTGCTAACCACCCCCCTTCTGATCCACCCTGGCTGCAATGAAGGTGATGCTTTGCCATAGAAGGGCTGCTCATGGCAGATAGAATCATAGAATCATTAGGGATTGGAATCATTAGGGATCATAGAATCATTAGGGATAGGGGTTTGTGGAGTCTCCTTCTCTGGAGATGTTTAAAACCCACCTGGAGATGTTCCTGTATGACTGGATCTAGGTGATCCCTCTGTGGCAGGGGGATTGGACTAGAAGATCTTTTGAGGTCCCTTCCCATCCCTAATGTTCTGTAATTCTGTGGTCTGCATCCTCTGGGCTCCCATCTGCCTGGCTACTGCTTGCCGGGGCTAAGCTGCCTTTATGGCAGGTCACACACCCTCTCAAACAACAGTGGCTTTAGATACCATAAACCCCAGGGTCTAACACACCCTGGGAGTTTGCCACCACCTTGTATGTGCGGCAGAAGCATCCTTCACCCCGCATCGGGCTCGGCATCCTTCCCCAGCAGCGCTCCACGTGTCATTCAAGCGGCCAAGAGCATCACAGCAGCCCACGGCTCCCTCTGTGCTGTCGGTCCTGCGGCTGCCTTCCTTGGTTTTTCTGGCAGCGGAGCTAAAAACAGCTCGTGTGAACATTATTTATTCTGTATTAATAGCTCGGAGTCCAAGCCTCAGCAGACACTCGGAATAAACAGGATCACCCAGAATACGGCTGTTTGAAATCAGAGCTGTGCTCTGACCCTGGGGTTTCCAACCAAAGCCAGAAAAACTGCCTATGGAATCCCTGAGTTATTATGTCCCCATCTCCCCCCCCCTTCCCCTGTTAATCCACACTGCAATAGGCTTTGCTTGTAGCCAGAGGACTTTGCCCACGATGATGAAGCCAACACTTCATCCAGGCGGTCGCACGTGCGGTTGGAGAGGTGGTCGAGATGTGAAACAATCCTCCCTGCCTGACTTCTAACCCCCTTTGCACCCCCGCTGCGATTTGTATTCAAGCACATCCCACCCCTCAGCCGTTCCCCCCCTTCCATTTCCCCCTCTCAGAGGTCTATTCCCTAAGGTTTTCAAGTGGAAATCTGTAGTTGGAAGAATTCTCCTGGACGAGTTCTCCTGAGAAAGAAGAAGAGAAAACAGCCCCTTTTTGGAGTTTTCTCCCCCTCTTTTTAATTTTGTTTTCTTCTACTCCCCGCTCCACACACAGGCAGATAAAAAGGCAGGAAAAAGGGAACTAAAACAACGAGCGAGTTTATATTTTCATCTGCCGTCAGCGTGGATGGATTTCTTCTCACACTTCTCTTTCCCCACTAATTAACAGGTACGTTCCCAGCTGGCAGTTAGGGCACCTCAGCTCGTTTGAACTGTTGTGCAGCATTGAGCTGGTCCGTTGATTACTGCAGCTCCTCACCTGTGGCTGGTCCCTTATGTGTTAAGGGGAAAGAGAATTAGTAAGTTACCGCAGACCGTAAGGAAATGGGGTTCAAGCCCATAAGCTCCTATATTGACTCTAAATCATCTGTACAGCTGCTTTTTGCCTCATTTCCTTGTGAAATGGGGGTGGCAGTCAAGACTTTATGGGCAAGGAGCAGTTCATGGGATCCCATGGAGGGTTTTGCACTGTGACAGTGCAGCCCATGGGGTATCTGCAGGCAAAGCAGAGGCTGTGAGGCAGAGATGCTCCTGGAGCTGTTTGTGGGATCCATGGAGGGTTTTGCACTGTGATGGTGCAGCCCATGGGGTATCTGCAGAGGGAACCAGGCATGGATGCTCCTGGAGCAGCTCTGATAAAGGCACCCCAACTTTTCCCCCCATCCAAAGTACCACCATTCCACCCTTGGGTCATGGTTTAAAGACTTTTCAAGGGCAAGAACTGGCGTTGGCCACCAAGTCCGATGAATTCAGCTCCCGCAGGGTGGCCGGCCAGGCTGCTGAGCCTTCACACTTGCTGCAGCCCTTGGAAGGGCTCAGCTAGCGGCTCTCCCTGTCCCAGCCGGCTGCTATAATCACACATTGTTCCCAGTCGCTGCCTCGTCGTTCAACAGCACTTGGAAAATGTCAGATGTGGGAGTCCGGCAGCCTTAGGTTGGACTAAAAACTCCCAAACACGCTTGGAGAGCTGCCAGCACTTTGCAAACCCTCTGCAAACTCAGATAAGGGGCGACCTTGCAGCCTGCGGGCCAGCCCAGGAGTTTATAAACCCTCCATTTGCTTGGGCTGAGCTTTCTCAATATTGTGATCGCCCCCGTCCCCTTCCAGCATCGTCCGGGTGGGAAAGGAAAGCGGGGGGCTGCCGGCAGCGGTGACCTTCGCTGAGACGTCTGCTGTTCGAGGTGCAAGAACCCGCCGGAGATGTGACGTCCAGAGCCGGCGGGGACCGGACTCCTCCACACACACAGGGGGAGGCGGAGAGGGGGGAGCTGGATCTGTCAGGGCCAAGTGAGCAAACCCAGCACCTGGTTTTGTTTGAGCTGAAGGTTACAGCCCCAAACCCCGCTCGTGTTTGGTCCTAAGCGATGGCCCTGAGAGCGCGGCTCGGGGGAAGGATGGCAAACGCCGCCTGGCGAGGAGGGGGGAGGACGGGTTGAAGTTTGGGGCTTCGTTGTGAACCGCGACGCAAATCTAAACATTTTGAAATTCTTCCCCAAATGACAAATAATGTCAGCGGTGAGATAGCACCGGGCTGGATTTGAGCCGCGAGGCACCTTCTTATATTCGGCGCTTCTGATAAAAAGGATGGAACAGAGTCAGGAGAACTTTCCTCTCCTTCCCCTCATTATTTTTCCTCCTCTTCTTCTTCTTCTTCTTTTTTTTATTATTCTCAAATACACAACCTCGGGGAAATCAGCAGCGTCTCCAGAAACGTTCCACTTCGGATGGGAGAGCCCCTCGCAGCAGGAAGTGTTTCCCTCCGGGTTTTCCTGGCTGACTGCACGTCCCTGACCCGCTGGTGATGGGCTGGGGGTTCAGCTCAGCTCAGGGGTGGGCAAAAACACCCTCAAAAATCAGCCCTTGGGGAGCTGCGGGCACTTCTGTGTGCACAACGCAAGGGGTTTGATTCCAATTAATTAAGTGGGAGGGTTAATTAGCTGGGAGACAGCAGAGATCTATTGATGAAGGATGGAGCCAGGCTCTGCTCAGGGGCACCCAGTGATAGGACAAGGGGCAATGGGTGTGAGCTGGAACAGAGGA
>JAOXOE010026325.1:0-22204 GCA_028565055.1 Phoeniculus purpureus
CAGTGAAGTGATCCTGCTGTGGCAGGGGGATTGGACTAGGTGATCTTTCAGGGTCCCTTCCAATCCCTAATGATTCTGTGATTCTGTTCTATGATTCTATGAATAACTCTCCATTAATCTGCCTCAAAACAAGCACCGTGTGTGCTTTTGAGTGACGTTCAAAACAGGAACCTCAGAAGGAGCCAGGTAGCGGAGGACACAGCTGTTCTATACATCCAGCCCATCCCGATTTTGAGACAGCAGAGGTTCCTACACAGCTATCAAAGGTCAACTCTTCCTTTCCTACCTTGTGCTCCAGAAGGATGCAGGTCAGCACTTGCAAGCAGGCATCTACCCCCAACAACTCCAAAGGCAGATGTAATGGAAAATCCACCAAGGTGAAGCGGGATGGATCAGGAAGAGCAAAGGTCAAAGCTGGCTGCAGCTCATGTGGCAAGACTTCCACATCCACCCGCTTCTGACCAGCAACAGGCATTGGTGAACGCAGCAGCCGGTATATCCAGGCCTCAATCTCACGCAGGTCATGCAGCAACACACTAGACTTTTCTTCCACCAGGAGCGAGCCTGTGAAAATCCGCCACATCGTATCCCTGCACACGGGAGAACAACAAAGTCAGTACTCCAAGAACTTCACACCACGACGTCCCGTGCGTTTTGGCATGACCCAAGTCCTCTTTTCAGCCTGCTCTAAACTGCACTGTGTCATTCCTGAGAACCGAGTAACCCACAGGAGAAGTGGATGCATTTGAGCCAAGAACATAAGCTTCTGAAAGCTGTCCAGAGGGTGTTTAGGTACCTCACCAAAATAGGCTGCAGTTTTTCCATGCCCTAAGCAAAGTTGCCAGTAGGACAAGGGACGTAATTCTCCCCCTGTACTGGGCACTGGTGAGGCCTCACCTCAAGAACGGGGGCAGTTCTGGGCCCTTCACTTCAAGAAAAAGATTGAGGGGCTGGAGCAGATCCAGAGGAGCAATGAGGCTGGGGAAGGAACTGGAGGGAAAGTCTGATGGGGAGAGGCTGAGGGAGCTGGGGGTGTTTAGCCTGGAAAAGAAGAGATTACAACAACCTAAAGGGAGCTCCTCTCCCAGGCAACCAGCAGCAGGACAAGAGAGCAGGGCCTGAAGCTACTGGATGTTAGGAAACCCTTCCTCATGGAAAGGGTGATCAGAGATCAGACATCAGACACTGGAATGGACTGTCCAGGGCAGTGGTGGAGTTCTCAACCCTGGAGGTGTTTAAGACGTGGCTAGATCACATAACCATAGAATCATTCAGGTTGGAAAAGACCCCTGGGATCACTGAATCCAACCATCAACCCTACTATACAAGTTCACCCCTAAACCAGATCCCCCAAGACTGTATCTAAACATCTTTTAAACTCATCCAGGGATGGTGACTCAACCACCACCATGGGCAGCCCATTCCTGTGCCTGACCACTATCTCCGGGAAGATTTTTTTCCTGATATCCAGTCTAAACCTCCTTTATTGGAGCTTGAAGCTAAACAGCCCAAACTCTCTCAATCTCTCCTCATAAGATTCATTCTCCAGACCCTTCACCAGCTTTGTTGTCTTCCTCTGCACTTGCTCCAGCACCTCGATGTCTCCCTTGTAGAGAGGTGCCCAAAACTGGACCCAGTACTCAAGGTGCAGCCTCACCACTGCTGAGTACAGGGGGACAATCACCTCTCTGCTTCTGCTGGACACACATTTTCTAATCCAGGCCAGGATGCCACTAGCCCTCTTGGCTGCTTGAGCACACTGCTGGCTCATATTCAGCCACCTGTCAATTAGAAACCCCAGGTCCTTTTCTGCCAGACGGCTCTCCAGCCACACGTCCCCAAGCTTGTAGCATTGCATGAGATCGTTGTGACCAAAATGCATGTGGTACTTAGTCTGGGTGATGTGGTGATGTTAGTTCATAGGATGGGCTGTATGAGCTCAGAGGTCTTTTTCATCATCAATAATCCTGTGATTCTGTAGCTCACAGACAGACTGGCCAAAGTGTATTTACAGCACTGCTCACCCAGGGCCTTCAGAGCTTCAACACTTGAAACTGGGCCTGAAAAGGGAAGCAAAGTGGCTTATCCACCTCAGCCACTACTGTTGTAGCAGACTGAAGGCTGCAAAAAAACTGCAGCCGTTCCGCATAAAACTCCAGCTTGAAAAATATCATCAGTTACTGTAGCAGGATGGTGTAGGTTCAAATCAGAAGTTCTACTGTAGAATTCACAACATACAAAAAGAAAAAGTAGTATGACACTGGAATGCAGAAAGAAAAATTAGTAAAAATTTGGAGGGGTCAAAAGAAGGGTAATTTCAGATTATACTAAGTAACACACTCCTCAGGAACTGTGATGTTTCTCATCCACCACTCTTCCTTCAGCCAGCTGCAATGCATAGGATATTACGGTGGTAACAGTCACCCTCAGCCTTTTGCAAGCTGTAAGCATTTAATTTCACCTGCTTTCTGCCACCTCTTCAAAAATACTTTTCCAGGTCACAGCTTGCAAACCACAGAGTAATTCAAACCTGCTGCTTTACTTTTCACAGAGATGGATACCCAGCATTCGTTTTCTTGCCCTCCTCATCTTTCACTCGGTTGTTCTCTTTCAGAATTATGCCCAACAAGAGCAATTCTTTCAAATAGCAAATGTCATTCAAACAGTGGAATACTTCAAAATACAGATGAGGAAAATGACGACAATCAGTCTTTTTTCCTGCTTCAGCAATTATCAGACTAAACCAAGGGACAAAACAAGCTCCCTTAATTTGTACTTCTGTTGGGGATAGGAGTTGGGGAGAAGATTTGTTCTGACAGAATTCAGGTGACAAACCTGCTAATGTACAAGTCAGCTGCAAATCCCAGACACTCTCACAGAATCACAGAACATTAGGGATTGGTAAGGAACTTGAAAGATCATCCAGTCCAATGCCTTCACCATAACAGCATCATCTACATCTAGTTGCACAGGAACATGTCCAGATGGGTTTTAAACGTCTCCAGAGAAGAAGACTCCACAACCCCCCTGGGCAGCCCATTCCAGTGCTCTGTCACCCTCACTGGCAAGAAGTTCCTTTTCAGATTGATGTGGAACCTCCTATGTTCCAGCAAACACCCACTGCCCCTTGTCCTATTATTGGACACAACTGAGCAGAGCCCGGCTCCATCTTCCTGACATCCGCCCTTTCCATATTTATAAACATTAACGGGGTCACCCCCCAGTCTCCTTTTTTCCAAGAACTATTCCAGGGCGCTAAGCCCAGAAGTAGGCTACTGTTCTGTGAAAGGGACAGACTTCCCCTTTCACATCAAATATAAAGTGCTTACAAAGATGAAAGTTATAGATGTTCTGTCATTTTTTGGCTTCTGACAAGTTTAATTTGGAGCGTGCCAAACTGCTTAACTCCTGTTACGAGCTAGGTCACAGCCCCATCTCCCTTACTGTTGAGATAATCCCCTCCTCTAGATACTAATCTTTTCTCTTTTCGATTATCATACTGGAAAGGAAAATATTATCCTAGAATGTAGCTGTGAGGCACACCACCACAAAGGTATGTCTGCGACGGATAAACATAAAGACACGGTCCCTTCTGTACCCTACAGAGCAACAGTTTTTGTTATACACCAAACATTATACATTCTCTAAGACTACTGCACTGCATTAAAATACACCAAGTTCCTGTCTGTTTAACATTATCAACCCCTGTTCCCATAAGTTTCCTAGACAACTTCTTTGTTTTCTACCTCTCCTCCATCTCTCCTTTATATATTCTACTTGGATGTCTTTCAGCCCCTCCTTCTCCTCTAGTCTTTTCTCTTCCATGCTCAAGTTCAGATTGTTCTTAAGTTTGCTGAGCATGCTTTGCATTATTTTCCCCTTGACCCAAGTGGAAATTCTTTCTGTTACTTCTTTTCTGTTTCTAAAATAGCAGAGAACCAGTCCTGATGTACACTGTCACAAAGCTTACAGGTCAAAACACCACTAACATCATCAGTAATCAGCTTCAGAACAGACCATGCTCACTCAGTTGTGAGCAGGATAGTGCTTCCTGAGGCAAATCAAGTACGAAAATCATACTAGAAGAGAAGTCATCACCAAAATTTCCTTTCCCTAGTGCAATCACGGGTTAAAACATCAAGAAGGTTATCCATTGGTGCTTGGCTGCTTTTGCAAGCACTCCTGTATCCATGATTCGCTATGCAGGCAATTGCAGCCCTGGACACAAACAGCAGGAAGAGTAAGTTTTTATTTCCCTTTCAACATACCTCTGCACCCCACGAGGAATCCCCAGCTTCTTGCCCAACAATTTCTCACTAGAGCAGTCCACAAGTCTCTTGAGGGTGTACAAACACTCACGAAAAGTGGAAAAAAAAGGATAATGACTAAGGATGCACAGAGAAGTCAGAGTGCTGTTCCGAGAATGATGGCTGACTTTGGCCAGACGCTTACTGCACAGTGATCGATTCACATCTGGGGTAGACTCTGTACTTGGGGCCTGCAGTGAAGAACCACTCTCTGAACAACCAGTGCCCACTTCCTCTTGAGGTGCAGATGCATCCTCAGATTTGGGGATTTTCTGTCCCTCCTGACCTCGATGCCCCCCTGAGACTTCTCCTTTCTCCTTGGGTACTCGCTTCTGGAAAGAGCGGTAGAAGTTGACACAGATTCCATAGCGAGTTACACCTGTATCCTTGTCTGTGAGCGTAAAGACAAATGAAGTATCATCACGGAAGCTCATGCGTTTTTGCCGCACACTCAGGCATCCTTCTGGCTGGCAGAAGAATACAACATCAGGTGGCAGAGGGAAGTCGACATGGTCTTCTAGAGGATACCGTCGCAGCAGTTCAGGGGTCTGAGCAACGCTGTCACTACTTGGCTGCCTACAAAAACAGCAAACAAAAAACATACATGGTTGATGAATATCAACAAAAACCTGTAGTATCTCTTCACTAACATGTCAGGATCCTGTGGGCTTAGCTTTCTCTTTGCTTCTTTTCTCTCCTACCATTTAAGGAAAGTGTAGCTTCTCAGTTACTAGCCACTGTGCTCACAAGCTATAATTACAAGGCCACAGCATCAAATATGTTAAATTAAATGCCTATTCCATCATTATCAAGGCTCAAACAATGAACTTGTTTAAAATTTACCAAGGACAGGATTTTCAGGAGTATGTTGTTCCCAGGAGAACATCATACCATCACGCTTCCTTGACTTCCATTTGCAAAATTAATTGAATCGCACAGGTCTCCGGTGAATGCTTGGGTAGGAAATACACTGTTCCTCTCCAAACACACACTCCGATGAAAACCCGGTGGATTTCAGTCACTCATGAGCAAGGTAAAAATTTAAATTACATTTCCTCAATAGGAAAAAGAAGAATTTACTAGGAAAGATCTCAGACAAGTGGTGGAATGATATGGACCTCATCCTGTACAAATTTCGTTACAAAGTTCCAGCAACCATCAGCCGCAGGGAAATGTATTTTTGTGTTGGATTTTCAAGTTCGATTAGAAGTGTACATTACTAGAAAAGCTGAGTAAGTAACATTCAGACCTACTGAAGACTGTGGCTTTGTGCCACAACTCACTAATGGAGCACAGTGACAGAAAGGATATTCTGTTTATTCCTCATTTTCCACCAGAAGAACAGACATTTCACAGTATTAGTTATTTTCCTGCTGCTACTTTTCCATTGAGAGAAATACTGAGATCCACATAGTGACAGAAGAAAAACACATTCCCCATAGATTTTCTTTGGCTTGACAACTTTGTTAGAAAGTCTCACCTCTCATCGTGTTCTGAAGTAATTAGCATTTAGTATCATGTTTACTAAATGTGATGCAGAAGCAACTTCAACACCACTCTCCTACGAGATCTCATACAAGACAATTTCTCACCTTGCTACTTTACATCTGCCCATTTCAAAATACAAATTATTTTTGCTTTTTTTTCTTATCTGAGAGGTGAGAAAAGCCAAGCAAGTATTAAGAAAATGTTTTTCAATTTAAAAAAGAAAATGGCTGGTACAGATTGCTTTGCTGACTAATTCCGCCAAACTACTACTTCATTAAAGAAAAGTAAACCTGATTTAGCAATAAAGCATAAATTGGTGACAACATTTATACTGCCTTTACAGTTAAGCACTGAAGTGCTGAGAACTGAGGCTGACACATGGATGAGTCCTTTTTCCTGTGAGAGACAGCCAATGTCCAGATTCTCATGGGGGAGTGTGGAGAAAAACCCTTCCCTGGCTTGCTTTTTCAGAGGTAGGCAGCCTTGAGAGAGTCTGGATTGGATGGTGATAGGTGTCTGCTTCAGGGGGGAAGTTGTTGAAGCAGCACCAAAGTATAAAAGGGAGGCTGCCTGCATAAACCCCTGCCCTGGGGAGTTGTATAGGAGGGACTCTTCTCCTTCTCTGCAGACAGGCTGCTGCAGACAATGGATCTAACCCAGATAATGAACTGGACTGTAAGTTTAATGGATATTTTCTATGGTAGATTCAGATGGGTTTTCCTTTTGTTATGGACTCTCTCCCTACCTTTGTATTTTCTGTCAGGATATTTCTGGTCAGAGGTGTTCTCCTTTGTTCTCTACGCTGATCGGCTATACAAACTTATTCTTACACTATGTAGTAGCCAACAATAAACTGTGTTTTCTGCTCATGGCCATGCTCCTTGGGTTGTGTTACAGCCTTGTCAAAACAAATAGTTCCAAAAGGCATTGCTGTTTGTGCACTGTGGGTAACAAGATGCTATGATAAAGGCTACACAGAGTTTCTAAAGACTTTGCAGTAGAAGCTACTTAGGTCATCCCAGTCAGCTCCATCTCTTCTCACAGATATTTGCTGAAGTGTATAATGAGACAACAAACCTCCAAGCTACTACCAAGTGAAAACCTGTTGATCTTCGTACAAACAGTAAGAAGTAATTAAACCATTAAATTGTTCTTTCCAAAATATACAGTAATTAAAATCATTACTACTTAGGATTATGTCAGTTCCTCTGCTTAGCCTCTTTAAATACTGCACACAAATTATTCAGAAAGGGAGAGGTACAGCAACAGGCTGATGCACATAAAACACTGATATTTAGAAATGAAATTAAAACAGACTTTAGGATACACGCATTAAAAAGATTGGCAGAAGGTTGCTGCCTAAACTTGGAACAAAAAACATTTACCTGTGTGTATATTAACACCTCTGTGTACATTTACACCTGTGCAACAGCACACATAACCCCACATTACATAAATGCTTAAGTAAGTAAGCACAATTTTTTATCCATAGTTAGTTAGTAAGACTTTAAAAACAAAGAGTGCATTCCTGTAATTCTTATGAGGATAAACAAGTATTAGAGGGAGCAACAACCAAGTAAGCCAAGGTCCAGATTTTATCCTTTAAAATGGAGTTTACACTTTCAAAGCTAGAAAAGTAACCCCAAACTAGTACTTTACTTGCAAGAGGCTTTCAGCATTTTTGTTTGTGAACCCCTCTAACCTGATGCTAGTAGAAGCAAAGAAGTTCCAACACACAGGCTACCAGAGAGTCATCTTTAAATTGGCCTTTCTTAGCCACCCATCGCAGAGCCTTGAAAAGAAGTCTAAAGACCACAAGTTACAAAACGTTGGCTGTATTAGCATCTTTCAAAAAGCACCTCGGCCCATGTAGATGGTCCCATTATGGGAGCAGTCTGTATGCACTGCACACAGCTCTTCCTCAGCACCAAGAAAGGCTTCATCAATGGATGCTAGGCTATTTACTCCTAGTCTACTACCCAAGCAAAAGCAATGCTGAGACTCTTAAATTACCTGGCTCCAATGATCACAAGATAGTCAAGTAACCGAGGGCAGACTTTCTTTTTCTGCACCATTGTCCTTCACGCCTCTCCCTAGGTCATCTCAGAGAATGTCTGTTCATCAATCCAGTAGCCGTGATCACCAGATCATCAGAGGCAGTGTTCCTGGAAAACAGAATATGCTTGAAACTGCACAGCAAGTTCAAGCTACAATCAAGACAAGGAAAAATGTCAAAGCTAGCATCAAATCAAGAATATCAAATACAGATAGAGCAACTTCATGACATTAATCATATTCTCAAAAAGTCTTTGCATCCTATGCAGTCATGGCCATCCACAGATGTCTCTCTTCATGATTACAGAACCAGAGTCAAGTGCCCACACAAAAGCAGAAAGCTGAAAATTACACAAAAAAGTAGAACAGTGCCTCAAGAAAGACTATGGGCAAGCAAATTATAGAATCCTAGAATGGTCAGGGTTGGAGGGGACCTTAAAGATCATCCAGTTCCAACTCCCCTGCACAGGCAGGGACACCTTTACTAGAGCAGGTTACTCAGGGCCTCAGCCAATCTGGCTTTCAACACTGCCAGGGATGGGGTAGTCACAACTTCCTTGAGCAACCTGTTCCAGCATCTCAGCACTCTCATAGCAAAGAATTTCTTCCTCATGGCCAACCTCAATCTCACATCTTAAGGCTGTAACCCTTTCCCCTTGTCCTTTTGCTACGCACCTGTGACAAAAGCCCTACCCCAGCTTTCTTGTAGCCCCCTTCAGAGACTGGAAAGCTGCTCAAAGGTCACCTGGGAGCCTCCTGTTCTCCAAGCTGAACAACCCCAACTTGCTCAGCCTGTCCTCATAATGGAGGTGCTCCAGCCCTCTGATCACTTGAGTTGCTCTCCTCTGGACACGTTCCAGGAGCTCTGTGTCCTTCTGATTTTGGAGACTCTAAAACTGGGTCTCACAACTGCAGAGTAGAGGATGAGAATCCATCCCCTCACTTGACCAACAGTCACTGCTTCTTCTGATGCAGCTCAGGACACAGCTGGCTTTCTGGGCTGCAATGGCAGTTTAGCCTCCATGCTGTAGGATACAACAATAGAGGGGGAAAATCAACACCCTCAACTGACTGTCAATGTGGCTTTTGATGCAAACAAGCATCTCACCGGCAAAGAGCTACTCTTGAAATTATTTAAGGCAAAAGTACTGTTTTAGCAAATCTCTGAGACTCCTCTACAACAGATACTATCCTACTCATCAGTGAAAGTAGAAAAAGCAAAGTGCATCTACAATCAAGTGAAAACCACATGCACTGATTGCAAAGTAACTGAGATGATGCAAGACCACAACACTTGTTTACATTTGTGCCCCAGTTCAGATTTCCCAGGGTCTTCAACCACAAAAAATCTCCAAGGAATCACTTTTACTTACTGTCAGTGTTAAGTTTTATTTACAAAGAATAGAATCACACAGAATCACAGAATTATTGAGGCTGGAAAAGACCTCTAAGATCATCCAGCCCAGGCCGTGACCTGGCTGGTCATCACAATCACCCAGACCAGGGCACTAAGGGACACAGCCAGGCTGTCTCTAAACATCTCCAGGGATGGGGACTCCACCACTGCCCTGGGCAGTTCATTCCCGGCTCTGATCACCCTTCCCATGAGGAAGGGCTTCCTAACATCCAACATAACCCTCCCCTGGCAGCTTCAGGCCCTGCCCTCTTGTCCTGGTGCTAGTTGCCTAGGAGAAGACCCCAACCCCCGCCTGACTACAGCCTCCCTTCAGGTAGTGGTAGAGTGACCAGAGCAGTTAGAAAAATAGAGGAAATAAAACCACTGCAAACACACCAACCAGCCACAAGTAAACTCCCCATGAAACCAAACAAAAGATCCCCTCCACTGCAGGCAGCAAACAGCAGCCATGCAGGAACAGAAAGGGAAGAAAATAAAAATAGACAGTAAGGGTAAGAGTTCTAAGTAAGGGAGAAGGGAAGAGACATGGGGTGCAGGGGTGTCCCCCAATTTCTGTGCTAAGACCACATGCGCGAGTGATGGTGTGCACGGGGAGATCAATGAGACCACTAGCCAGAAGGAAAAAAAAGCAAGTCAGCCAGCAAAGCATGGCTGTCCTGTCCACCAAACGTTACCTTGTGACACTTGCAAGAACTTTTCCATAAAAACCACCAAACCACCCTTTGTTTTTTTTTTCTCCTGTTGTTCATTATAAAAGGAAATTAATAATTGTCCTGTGTTTTTAAGACTTCTGAGCTCTTTTGCAAGCCCAGCTGCAGAGAACTGGTAAGGAGACCCTGAGACAGTGGAGGGAAAAGCATCCTTGGAGATAAGGAATTCACAGTTTGCCCAAGCAGATAAGGAAAATACACAAAACCTTTGACTGCTCACAATGTACAGCTCAGCAGAATTCTTGGAGCTCTGCAAAGGAGCTAGCAAACTATGCAGTATGAATCTGGAATATTGTGTCTAGTTCTGGGCCCCTCAGTTCCAGAAGGACACAGAACTGCTTGACATAGTCCAGCACAGAGCCACAAAGATGATGAAGGGAGTGGAGCATCTCCCTGGTGAGGAAAGGCTGAGGGAGCTGGGTCTCGAGCTTGGGCAAAAGGAGACTGAGGGGTGACCCCATTAATGTTTATAAATATGGAAAGTGCGAGGGTCTGGAGGATGGAGCCAGGCTCTGCTCAGTTGCATGATAGGACAAGGGGAAATGGGTGTAAGATGGAACAGAGGAGGTTCCACATCAATATGAGAAGGAACTTCTTCCCACTGAGGGTGACAGAGCACTGGAAGCAGCTGCCCAGGGGGGTTGTGGAGTCTCCTTCTGTGGAGACATTTAAAACCCATCTGGACGTGTTCCTGTGCAACTTGATCTAGATGATCCTGTTGTGTCAGGGGGATTGGACTGGATGATCTTTCAAGGTCCTTTCCAATCCCTAATGTTCTGTGAGTCTGTGAACCCCTACATGAAAATGTTAGTATTTTAAGGAATATTTGAACAGACCAGTACAAGGGCTTCCAATGTCCCTGGAATGGCTGAAGCAGCATCTAGTGACACTGTTCACCAAAGTCTCTGGTTTTTTTTTTTTTTTACAAAAAAGATCTGGGCAGTTTGCAAGATCTCTGATGTCCACAGCAACACAGGGAGATCAGATAGATGCAGATATCTTGCAGGGGCTTCTAGAATCTCTTTCACTTGGTTACTTATTCTTAAAACAGCCATCGTTACAGAGAGGGATCAAAGGATAAAAGTTTTATTTTGTACACGAATTTTTGTTGGATTTGAACCAGAGGAGAGAAATTAGAACCAAGTTTAGGTTTTTTGCCTTCCCCTATTCAATCTCTTGCATCATCAGACATCTAACGATGCCCGATTACAGTAATTAAAGAAAATTATGTCAGTATTTGCTGGAACTCACCGGCAAATTCCTGGTTGGAATCAGACACTACAGTACATTGACACTGAGGGGCCGGAGCGGGTCCAGAGGATCAACAAGGCTGCTGAAAAGACCACAGTGAAAGTCTGATGAGGAGAGGCTGAGGGAGCTAGGGCCGTTTAGCCTGGAGGAGACTCATGGGGGACCCTCTGCCCTGAAGGGAGGTTGTAGTCAGGTTAGAGTTGGGCTCTTCTCCCAGGCAGCTAGTAATAAGGCCAGAAGCAGCCAGGGGAGAGTTAGATTGGATGTTAGGAAGCCCTTGCTCACAGAAAGGGTGATCAGACATTGGAACGGACTGCACAGGGACATAATGGAGCCCCCATCCCTAGAGGTGTTTGACAGGCTGGATGTGGCACTTAGTGCCCTTGTCTAGGTGATTGTGGTGATGTTAGGTCATGGACTGGGCTGGATGAGCTCAGAGGTCCTTTCCAGCCTCAGTAATTCTGTGTGGTTCCATATGGTTCTGTGTGGTTCCATGCACACATCAACACAAAGAGACACTGCAGGCAATCCTGCCACTCTCCCTATCTGCCAAAAGCTTGCTTTCAGGACAGCTGTGGTCCTTTCTGAACCAAACTGTGGAATTGATACAGACTAAAACTAAATTCTCCCTTCTCCTCCCTTGCCACTTTTGTTTTTCCTAGATTATTTCTATGACTTGGCTCACCAAAAGCCCAGACAAATGTTTGTGCAGGCACAACAAAAAGGTAGCAGCAAGCAGCTACTGGATATGATCACATAACTACAGATGACAGCTTTCTGTAGGCAGTTAAGAGGTCGTTTCTTTCTCAGAGTCTTGCTATTGTTTTTCCTCCAGCTCCCAAATTTTACAAACTAAGCATCTTAGAACAGACAAAGACATCAAGTAACAGAGAGATACCTCCATTTTCCCTCTTTCAGGTTGGCGTTTGGACCTGAACTGAGAGATGGTCCTGACTCTGACATGGTACAGGTTTTGACATTAATTGCCTCCTCTCTCTCAAACTGCTTTAACTCTAGGTTGCCCCTGCTGAAAAGCTCTTATGCAGTGTGTTTTCTCTTGGCAGTTATCTTTGGACTAGCCCTTGGAAGGCTGAATTCTCAAGCACTGCTCCAGAAAAATCTTCCTGTAATTTCCACTCCAGAAAAGAAGAAAAAGAAAGCAGTGAAGGCCACCACAGAAACATAGTGCAGGAACCACAGAACAGCTTGGGCTGGAAGGGACCTCAGAGATCATCTAATCCAACCTCCCTGCCATGAGCAAGGATGCCTCTTCACTAGACCAGCTGGCTCACAGCCTCATGCAACCTGTCCTTGAATATGTCCAGGGAGGGAGTAGCCACAGCCTCTCTGGATAACCTATTCCAGAGTCTCACCAATCTAAACCTACTCTCCTTTATTTTAAAGCCGTTTCCCCTTGCCCTATCACTGGACATTCTTATAAAAAGTCCTTTTCCAGCATTCCTGTAGTTTCCCTTCAAATACTGGAAGGCCGCTATACCATGTATCAGGACAGCATCTTTTAAATGAGTGCTTATATGGATGGTAAACAGGTTGGTGAGAACCACACTACCCACATACTTCAGCAGCTGTCAGCAACACTCATGAACTAGCAGAAACTGACACAGTATCCTCGATGCAAATATCAGGGCCAGAGCAAGCACGAACTCATAGCCTACCAGTAAATCCAGACGAAAAAGTATTTGAAACAACACCTTCATCGCTGGCGCTACTCTACATTTCAAAATTCCCCAACCGCCCACACTTTAGTTTGTAATGCTCCTTTTTAAGAGGACACTCTGCATAATATTCTGTATTTAAAGTCCTGACAGAAATAAAACTCTATATGAACACACAAACACTCATGAAAAGCACCACACAAGAGAATGGATGTTGTAGCATGAAAGAACTACAGCATTTTCATCAGTTTAGAGCTACCTGTCTCAGAATCTCAGCATCAGTCTCAAGACACATGAACTGTGCAGCACCCCATCTCATCTACCCCTTGGAGTCTTCAGTCTTTTTTAAAGTCTTTTCATCTTAGGCACAAAGCAAAAGGAACAAAGAGATTTAGTTAAATGACTTGAATACAACAAACTGGTAATCCAACAGCTCATTCAGTTGTTTTCTTCACACAGAAGCTTTCAGCTTTGAGAGACCAGCCAGACACTCAACTGTATGACAGTCAGTTGGTATTTAAATAGCTGCTTGGAAAACTGACATAAAAACATCAGATTATTCACCAACATGCTGATGTCAAGCGCTGCTTTCCTTCCAGCTATTCCACTGCTTAGGATGGTACCAGAAAGGCCTCTCCTTCCGTTATCTCCAGCTTTTAGCCAGTACAAAGATCATAGAATCATAGAACGGCCAGGGTTGGAAGGGACCTTAGAGATCATCCAGTAACAACCCCCCGGCACAGGCAGGGTCACCTTTACCAGATCAGGTTACTCAGGGCCCCAGCCAACCTGGCCTTGAACACTCCAGGGATGGGGCAGCCACTACTTCCTTGGGCAACCTGTTCCAGCATCTCACCACCCTCACAGCAAAGAATTTCTTCCTCATGTCCAACCTCAATCTCCCCTATTCAAGTTTGTACTGCACAGTTCACTGGTACATGTGTATCTTCAGAATATATATTGGGGTCATACAATTCACTAATAGGCTGAGTGAAGAGCACAGTGGGACATTAACTTCTAGGACAAAGAAAAAGATGGTTGTGAAGGAAACAAGAATTATGGGACAGAAGTCCCATAAAATGTGGCTGATTCACTGAAATGTCATCTGGCAAAAGACTACATTTCCACCCATGTCCAAAAGGAACTACATTTTCAGTTCTAAAATGTCCCAGGAACATCCTGACTTTCTATTTCTTCTAAGCCAAAAATGATTTTGTGATTCTACAATTCTATGCTGTGCTCACGCATTGTCTCATCTACCAACATAACACCTCCAAGTCCTTCTCCTCAGGGCTGCTCTCAATCCATTCACCAACCAACATGGATTTGTGCTTGAGGTTACTCCAACCCAGACATAGGACCCTGCACTCGGACTTGTCAAACCTCATGCAGTTTGCACAGGCCTAGTTCTCCAGCCTGTCCAGGTCCCTCTGGATGCCTGCCCTTCCCTCCACCACCTCACAAAGCTTGGTGTCACCAGCAAACGTGCTGAGGGGGCACTCAGGGCCACTGTCCAAACACTGGATCCCTGAGGAACGCTGCTTGTAAGCGATCTCTGCTTGGACATTGATCACTTTGATGCTTTGAATATACTGAGTGGTCCATCTGTCCAATCCATTACCCTCTATTTCAGAGACAACAATGTCCTGTGGGACAGTGTCAGAGGCCCTGCACAAGTCCAGGTAAGTGACATCAGTTGCTCTTCTGTTATCCACCACTGCTGTAACCCTGTTGCAGAGGATCATCAGATTTGTCAGGCACAGTGACAAGCTGGGTGCAGAGAGGGTTGAGAGGAGCCCTTAAGAAAAATACTTGGGGATGTTGATTCATAAGAAGCTCAGCATAAGCAGACAGTGAGCTCCTGCAGCCCCGAAGGTCAACTGTATCCTAGGATGCATCAATAGAAATGTGGCCAGCAGAGCAAGAGGTGATTCTCATCCTTTCAAATATTGCATTCAGTTCTGGTGTCCCCCCAACATAAGGACATGTAACTGCTGGAGAAAGTCCAGAGGAGGCCACAGAGATCATCCAACGGCTGAGGGGTCCAGATGATCTTCCTGCTCTCTACAACTACCTCAAAGGAGGTTCTAGCAAGGCTAGTGCTGGTCTCTTCTCCCAAATTGCTAACAATGGAACGAGAGGAAACAGCTTCAAGTTGCTTCAAGTTGCCTCAAGGGAGGTTTAGATCTTAGGAAGAAGTTCTTTCCTGAGAGAGTGACTGGACACTGGAACAGACTGCCCAGAGAGGTGGTGGAGCCCTCATCCCTGGAGGTGTTTAAAAACCAAGTAGCCAGAACATTTGAGGCCATGGGGTAAGGGTTAGGGAGATGTTGGGATGAGGGCTGGAATGACGATCCTGGCGGTCCTTTCCAGCCATGATGATTCTGTGATTCTATGTTTGCTTGTACTAAGCATTTAAAGAAGCAGACAAGCAGTCCCCATTTCTCACTACACTTGAGACTTTCTTTGCTTAACAGTTATGCTAACAGCACACACACTGTAAGTTTTGTACTGAAAAATATGCAACATTCTAGGAAGTCCATTATTTCTATTATCCAGATGCTACCACACATGAAACACTGATGACAGCTCAGATGAGTTGAGAACACCTCCCTTTGTCCAAAGATTGATAGAACAACTTCTGAAGTCAGACCTGGATGGACTTGCTATACTGGTGCAGCTGTCCTGTGCGTCACCACCGCCTTGGCCAGTCAGCACAAGTCAGCAGTGACTCCTTACTAAAAAGATACCAGCACCTTGATGCCCACACAGGGGTAAAAAAAAAGAAAAAGAAAATGAGAAAAGTCATCGTGAAAGCACCACGAGCATGCCTGGAACAGGCAACGGCGTAGTTCTCTAGTCTGGGTAGCCTGTAATACAGGTCTGGTTCCACAAAATGTCTTGCGATAGCTCCAAGAGTAAGAAATCACTCAGCAGAGTATAGGACTACAAGCAGATTCTAAAAGCAGTCTCCCTACAACATAACCATCACTTGAGTTAGTAAGAGTTGTTTATGGATAAAACAGAAAATGTATCTCAACTCTTCCCACTTTCCACCTACCCACAGAACTCAAGGGAAAGGACAGCATAAATCACATTAAAGCAAATTAGAGACTTAACTGTGAAGCCATTTTTTTGGTAATAGACATCCCTGTGAGCCTTTTTGTAGAATTGTAATAATTTAAAGATTTCTTCCTTTCCTACTACCAAAAAATATTATCTCTTTGCTTTCTGAAAACAGTACTAACACAGAGGCTAAAACATCTTTAGCCTCTCTAGCAGTTTTCCAGAGAAAATGGAGTTAACCCAGGCAGTGAAGCCAACAACACAACCAGAATTAGTTACAAACAGAAGCATCACATCACACAGAGAGGAATCTTTTGCAGCATCACAAAGTGATGTTGGACTGCTTCAGGTTCTCAGTTGCTATAGTGACAGATTTCCCCATCCTCATTATATGCTGGCCCTTCAGTGTTGCCTCCTCCCTGCCCCCCTGCTTCAGCTTAACGTTTAACTAAAGCAGCCTTCTGTACATGTAAGACCAGACAGTCACCACACATGCACATAGTGTGTGAACAGATTCACGGGTAATCTGATTCAGATCAATCTCCATAGCAACCCAATCTTTAGTCCCTAGATCTTTCAGTTAGATCTATTTATAGAGCAGCTGCAGCACTCCACCTCCCTCCCTCACCCTCCCTTCGATGCTCCACTCCACCACCAAAAGCTCCCAACACTGCTCACACTACAAACAAGCTGCACCCAGGTACAAGAACTGCCTGGAGCTGATGCCAAATACAAACTCCTCCTGGCACCTGAAGGCCCCCAGGCTGGGTGACAACACAGTATCTGCAAAATGCTAAATACTCACAGAATCACAGAGTTATTGAGGCTGGAAAAGACCTCTGAGCTCAGCCAGCCCAGCCCATGACCTAACATCACCACATCAGCCAGACCAGGGCACTAAGGGATATAGCCACTCTGTCCTTAAAATTCTCCAGGAGATGGGGTCTCCACCACTGGTCCGAGCAGTCCATTCCAGGCTCTGATCACCCTTTCCAGGAAGAAGGGCTTCCTAACATCCAATGTAACTCTCCCCTGGCAGCTTCAGGCCCTGCCCTCTCCTCCTGGCACTAGTTGCCTGGGAGAAGAGTCCGACCCCCAACTTACTACAACCTCCCTTCAGGGAGTTGTAGAGAGGGAGAAGGTTCTCCCTGAGTCTCCTCTTCTCTAGGCTAAACACCCCCCAGTTCCCTCAGTCTCTCCTCATCAGACTTTTCTTTCTCCAGTGGGTGAGGTTTTTCCTATCCATTGATTATTGCAAGTAGCAGAAGCTGCTACTGCTCACAGAAAGCTAAGTACCAGCAGCACTGACAAAATCCAGGTACACACAGGATACTTCCACAGATATCTGAGGCAGCTGCTCCTTCAGACTTGTACAAAAAGTCCAAGCAAAAGTACACACACAAAGGTGCAGTAAACGTCTTTAGCCTCTACATCAGATTTCCAGAGAAAATGGAAATAGCACAGTGATGCCAACATGGAACTTGTAGGCAACAGCGAATGCAAAGCACCCATCCCACAGAAGCTCTGCTGCACCCAGCAGTAGATACTTGAAAACCATGCTGTTAGCACATTCATCTAATTGTTTAAAAAGAAAAAAAGGAAAAATCAAGACTGAACGCCTCGAATGAGCCATGAGAATGAATAGCATGCAAATGTTATTGATTTTTTTTCCTTCCACAGTCTTAGAGAAAATCATCAACACCACCTAATGCAGTAGAAGCAAATGCTTTTACAGTGCTCTTACTCGCCAACAAGACAGATTTCAGCCACAGCATTTTGCACACTCCAATTTATGTTACAGAACTTAACCTCCTTTCAGATAAAGAGTGGTAAGTCCTCCCCTCAGCCTCCTTTTCTCCACACTAAACAATCTCAGTTATCTTAGCTGCTCCTTATAAGACCTGTCCTCCAGGCTCTTCACTGCGGTGTGAGTGAGCTCAGGATGAACCGTTCCATCATCTTTCCTGGTACCAAGGTCAAGCTGACAGGCCTGTAGTTACAGAGATAATTCTTCCTCCCCTTCTTGAGGACAGGCATCACATTAGCAGCCTCCAGTCATCTGGGCCTCCTCTGTTAGTCAGGAACATTGAGAAATTATGGAAATAGTTTGGTAAGCTTCTCCATCAGCTCCCTCAGCACTCTCGGATGGATCCACCTGGTCCCTCAGACTTTTGAGTGTCTGGGTGGCAGAGCAGGTCAGTAACTGCTTCATCTTGGACTGTGGAAAGTGTCACCTGCTCTCAGTCCCTGCCTTCCAGTCCAGGAGGCTGAAAACTT
Source organism: Phoeniculus purpureus (assembly GCA_028565055.1). NCBI lineage: Eukaryota > Metazoa > Chordata > Aves > Bucerotiformes > Phoeniculidae > Phoeniculus > Phoeniculus purpureus. Next base: position 18,248 of record JAOXOE010026325.1, read on the forward strand.
GTAGGATAACTGAACTGGCCATTAAAGACTGAGGCAAAGGCAGCATTAAGTATCTCAGCCTTGTTCTCACCCTCGGTTATTATGTTCCTCTCCATATCCAGCAAGGGGTAGAGGTTCTCCCTGATTCTCTTTTGTTATTGATATATTTTTAAAAACAATTTTTGTTGTCCCTTACTACAGTGAGCAGAACTGTTCTGAGCTGATAAACTTTCTCACTGCTTTTACATCTGGTCTATATCACATCACCCACAAAAGATGCTTCCATTCCCAGCTCCCATTTGGTCACAGTTTCCATCACACAGGCAACAGTGGGCATTTTTCCGAAAGCCAAACACTGCAAATGTGTAGCCATAAAAAACAACAAAGCATGAGACACTGAAATGAAGAGAACTACTAGATATCATTTCAACTGCTAAATTATTCAGTGTTGTCCTTTGCCATGGGGCCTCCCTCAGCCACAGTAAGCAGGTCTAGGCCAGGAGTTCAGTGAAGAGAGCTGTGCAAGAAGGTAGCAAGAAAAAATACAGAGCACAGGCAAACAGTGAGGAGTATGCCAGTGACCAGTGGCTTCTCTCACATAGGTTTCAAGACATTTACCTACTCATTTAACAAATTGTATCACTCAAGATACCACTAGCACCAAATACAGGCACATTCAATTGTTTCCTGGAGATGGGGTACACAGGGTCAAACTGGCTCACTGGGATCCCAACAGTAAATTCCAGCCATCTCTAACAAAGAAAACCACAGAATCATCATGGCTGGAAAGGACCTCCACGATCATCAAGTCCAGCCCTCATCCCAACACCTCCCTAATCCTTAGACCATGGCCTCAAGTGCTCTAGCTACTGGCTTTATAAACACCTCCAGCATCAAACCACTCTTAGTAAAGAACTTCTTCCTAAAATCCAATCTAAACCTCCCTTGACGCAACTTGAGGCTATTTCCTCTCATCCTATCATTAGGAATTTGGGAGAAGAGACCAGCACCAGCCTTGCTACAACCTCCTTTGAGTCAGCTGTAGAGAACAAAAAGGTTTCCTCTTCTCTAGATTAAATAAACAGTTTCCTCAGCCACTCCTTACGGGGCCTGTTCTCCAGCCCTCTCCCCAGCCTCGTTGTGCTTCTCCAGCACCTCAATGTCCTTCTGAGACTGTGGCACCCAAAACTGGACCTTAGAGTACAGGGGCACATCACCTCCCTACCCCTGTTGATTACCCCGTTCCTGATCCAGGCCAGGATGCCGTAGGCCCTCTTGGCCACCTGGGCACCCTGCTGGCTCCTCTTCAGCCAGGTGTCAACCAATACCCCCAGGTCCTTTTCCATCAGGCAGCTCTCCAGCCACTCTTAAAAAAAAAAGGGAACACTCATTACCACCCTGGAAACACAGAAAAATGTCTTATGTTTAATGGAAAACGAATAGAAGGTTTTCAAAGAATCCAGTTGTTTGGTGGATGTTAGCACTGCAGAACTGGTACTCAGAGCCTCACATGTGTGTTGCCTGGTGTTAGAATTACTCAGCCAGTCTCCCTGCATGTGCCACCTGCTTTGTTGCTACTACATGCCTTCCCCTTTTCTTCATCAACACTGTGGAAGATCAGAAATTCCTGCTCTCAAACCAATCCTGCTATTAATTTTGGTGATAAACCACGGTACCAGCTGGTTGAAGCTGAATGGCAATTACATCTGCTACAGCTGCAGGACAGCAGATGCTCGTGTTTGGCAGACTCATCCACATGTAAACATAGAAGGAAGCAAGTTCAGCTAAAAAGGAACAATAACTGGCTCAAGCAATTTTCTGTCAGCAAGTGGCAGAAAAAGGGGTCTTAAGAGGACATCAGCAGTCACCACGGCAAAGGAAGGAGGCAAAAGGTAAACACATGCTGGATATGCCCAAGGATTAATGAGAGAAAGGAGGGAGAAATGAGGTGGCTTGGAGGACAGAACAAGCATGCCCAACTCTTGGCTCCAGCAGAGCACTGTTTAATCACTATTGAGAGGAAACAGACAAAGCAGCAGAGCAGCTCAGTGTTCAGGGGTGAAGAAATTTTGAATACCCATTTGATTCTTAATCATCTTCATCACAAAAAGCACTCCTCCAGCTACCTGCAAAAAAGCAGAGGCAGAATTTCCCATCTCCTGCCACAAGGCCCTTTCCAGAGGAAGCACAATATACCCAGGCAAGTGGAGATTCAGAGAAGCTGGTGACAAAGTTACAGGCAAGGAGACAAACATTCAATATTGACAGGAGGAAATTCAGATGGAATATAAACAAAAGCAGAACACAACCACAGCATTGAACTCACAGATGTGACAAAGAAGAGGAACAGATTAAGGAAAAAAAAAAGGGTACTCTGCTCATACACAGACACACAGATCATTAGGGGTTGGAAGGGACCTCCAGGGGTCATTGAGTCCAATGCTCCTGCTCAAGCAGGATCATAGAACCTAAGACAGGTCACACAGAAATGCATTCAGATAGGGCTTGAAAGTCTCCAGAGGAGACTCCACAACCTCCCTGGGCAGCCCATTCCACTGCTGTGTAACCCTTAGAGTAAAGAAGTTCTTCCTCATGTTGAGGTGGAACTTCCTGTGCTCCAGCTGACACCCATTGCCCCTTGTCCTATCACAGAGCACAAGCGAAAAGAGATTGTGTCTTTCTTCTTGACACCCAGCCCTCATCGATTTATAGACAGTGATGAAGTCTCCTCACAACCTTCTCCTCTCCAAGCTAAAAAGTCCCAGGTCCCTCAATCTCTCCTCACAAGATAGGTGTTCCAGTCCCCTAATCATTCTCATAACCCTCCATTGAACTCTCTCAATCAGATCTCTGTCTGTCTTGAACTGGGTAGCCCAGAGCTGGACACATTATTCCAGATGTGGCCTCACTAGGGCAGAGTAGAGAGGGAGAGAACCTCTCCTGATCTGCTGGACATACCCTTCTTGATCCATCTCAGGATTCCATTGGCCTTCCTGGCCACAAGAACACAGTGCTGTTCCATGGAGAATCTGCCCACAAGAACTTCAAGATCCCTCTCCACAGAAGTGCTCTACAGTAGATTGTTTCCCAGCATGTATATATATGATACATAAAAAAATATCCAACATGGCCAATACCTGGTCTATATTACAACTTTGTATGGACAGTGCTCCTTATAGATGGATAATATTGTCTTTTTCCTCACTCAGTAAAAATAGAACTGTTTTAAAGGTAATAACAGCACGAAAATGAAGATCACAGCTTTAAAACTACTAATTAGGTAAAGACACAAAAGTCCACCTGTAGTGCAAGTGCAGTGCTAGACCAGCATGTACAGGATCTCTTAGTACAGACAAAGCCATATCATTTTCCAAAATAGAGACTGCTGAGTTCACACTCTATTAAACACACAGTATGATGCTTCATAATCATTAATTCCATGGTGTATTAAATTGGATCCAAGAGCTACGAGCTCACTAACTACAACAATAAAAGAAAAGAGCTATTTTATAGCTGGCATGATGGATTAGTTCAGCATTACATAACATTCTGTGTGGACACGACCAAAAAGGTCCTGCAAAAACTATGTTTTACTCGTTAGATGTCTGAGGAGATCGCTCTGGTGTCTCAGTATGGTGGATTTTCATTAGTGCTGAAGACAGCTAATACTTCTTGTGACCATTCAAAACAATTCCCAAGGTTCATGCACTACAAAGTCCAAAAATTGAGCCATGGTTAGCAGATCAAGAGAGGTTCTCCTCCTCCTCTACTCTGCCTTAGTGAGACCACATCTGGAATGCTGTGTTCATTTCTGGGACCCTCAGTTCCAGAAGGACACAGAACCGCTTGAGAGAATCCAGTGCAGAGCCACAAAGATGGAGTAGAGCATCTCCCTGATGAAGAAAGGCTGAGGGAGCTGGGTCTCTTTAGCTTGGAAAAAAGGAGACTGAGGGGTGACCCCATTAATGTTTATAAATA
>JAOXOE010026326.1:0-22200 GCA_028565055.1 Phoeniculus purpureus
GGAGAGTAGCCCTGAGGAGAGGGACTTGGGGGTGCTTGTGGACAAAAAGCTCAACATGAGCCAGCAGTGTGCACTTGTGGCCCAGAAGGCAAATCGTGGGCTGCATCAGAAGTGTGGCCAACAGGTCGAGGGAGGTGATTCTCCCCCTCTACTCAGCCTGTGCTCCAACTAGGAGAAGGAGCATTTTGCTGCTGGAGCAGTTCTTTTTTTGTGGTCCTGCTGGGGCTAATACTGGGGTTCATTGACCTGACTGCTGTGCTCTGGGTCAGGTGAGGCTGCTGGAGTAGAAGATGCTTGTAATTCCCAGGAGCTACATAGCACACTTGAGGCAGCTGGGCTGCTGGGTGCAGCAAGGCTGGTGGAGTTGTCAGCAAGTAGCCAGGCAGCCTGTGGGAACCCATGGGACCATGCGCCTGTTTACAGGAGGGATTTTGTTCTAGGAACCAGGATGGCAATGCAAGGTGTGGTGCAAGTTCATGCAGAAGATCAAGAACAGGCTTGAAAGAGCCACACAGCAAGCTAGGAAGAGGTTTATTTACCATCTCTTCTTATTTGTGCTAGGTTTCTCTTAACATTTTTTTTCTGTCCTAGCAGTTAGTTATTCACATATGTCTTCAAATGAAACCCTGTGGCATTGTCTGGGGACAGCCATGGCAGGAGGGAGTATGCCACATCCCCATGAAGACCAGAGTGGCTTGAGGCTCCCTTCCAGTTTTTTGTATATACATTTTGCAGCTTGCTGCAATGTCTTGTGAAATACCCAACCCTGACACTACATCTAATCCCAAAAAACTGGTTGTGCTCCTTGGTCCTGGCCACAGAGAGGGGACACATTCCTGTGCACTGGTGAGCATGAGTAGGATGGGGTTTTGTCTCAGGCTGGTAAGCATGGGCTGTGTCCATGCCTATGGGAGGGAGCATACAGGCAGACTCAGCATTCCAGGAGCTCATGGGCTGGAAGCCCTATGTAAAAACATTTGGCATTATTTCCAGATGTTTCATTTCTCCAAAACCAGCTGCATTCACAGATCCATAGATTCACAGAGCCCTCAGAGCACAGAAGATGATACTGCCCAGTTCCTCACCTGCCTTGGCTCAGCCTTGGGTGACTTCTGTGTCCCACTCTTCCACACAGCTGCCCAGGTAGAGAAGTAAGACCTCAAATTGAGGTGGCGGCGTAGTTTCTTTTTATAACTGCTCTCAGTCACCTTTCCAGTACAGAGCACCTGGAGCAAGCAGCACATCCCCAGCTCCCTGGCTGCTTCCTGGGCCTCTCATCGTCTCGCTGGTGTAATACGCTCCGCAGTCATTCAGGGAGATCTCTCCCTGCAGCATTTCATGTCAGACTGGATCGAAGCAGAATGCTGCAGCTGGCCTGACCTGGCCTTGTGACTCCCTGAGTGTATGGGGTTGACTCTTACAATAAGAGCTTTGCTCAACAATAGCCCATTGTCCCAGGCCACCCAGGGCAACAAAGCCCTTCATAGTGCTTGGCCCCTTGTGCTCTGCCTTGTACCAGATGCTGATGTCAGAGATGGAGATGCACATCCCTCCTGAGCAGACCAAGGGGAGGGGTCTCTGCCTCCTTACAGGCTGCCCTGGCACAGGGCATGTCCAGCCAAGAGCTCTTGATGTGGTGGCTTTTGTCTTCTCCTGCCAATTCCCAGCCTAGCCAGCTGGGAGCTGTGGTAACTCTTGCTTGGGGAAATCTTAGGTGTGGCATTGCTCCAGGTCTCCGTTCATATTGAGGGGATGGGGTCGTAACTCGTGTCAAATTTTTTGGTAACTAAATGAGCATAGAAACATGAAACTGTGCTATCATCAACTCTGTATCTATTGAGAAATCAGCTTTGTGCCAGCTGGCCATGTCTTTTTATTTAAAGACATCATGGTAGGAAGCCCCATGGCTTAATTTCCTGTTATCAGAAAGTTAACAGGTCAGGCCACTCAGTGTGCTGCTTGTTGGGGACCCAAGCTGGCTAACACAACTGACCCAAGCTGACAGAACTATTTATTCCCAGACCATATTGGCTCTGCTACTTAGCAAATTAGATGCCAAATGGTAACACTTCAAGAAGCAATTGGTGCTGTGAGGAAAACAAGAGAAATTGATGAGTGTTAAGTTTTTTATTTTTTGGGGGGAAGAAGAAAAAAGACTACAGATACTTTAGAGAAGATTTTGACTGCCACATAAAACCTGACTGCTAGGAGGGCTTGCTCTGTACTGAAGGAGGCAGCTGGACACAGCTGTGCTTGGAAATCGGTGATAGGTACCAGCCTTGTTCTTTCCTTTTAACTGCTGTATGGTATATTTGCTGGCATCCCATGAGAGTCTCCATGGCCACATGTTAAATCTGAGAATTACCTCTATTCAGTTGAGTACTCCATGCCTTAGAGTTTAGGCAGGCATCGCATTTGAAGGTTTTCCTTAAACTGATGTTGCAGAGCTGAGCTCCTGCATGAAAACATAGAGATACAGATCAATGCTTCTCCATTCCCCCAGGGCTAGGACAATGGAGACAGGCACTTGTAAGGTACTGCTCTTCATCATTGCTTATCTCTGTTTTTGACTGGGATTATTCCATCTCAGCTGACTGTCCTCCACATCTGCACCTGGAAATATAAGTACCAGTGGCTAGGAAATACATGTGGATGTTAGGGGCTTGGCTGCTGAATCTGGTAGCCCAGGCAAGGCTGGCACAGCTCCATATGCCAGGTCCAGAGAGCAGTGAGGTTAAGGATGTGTTCCCAGTAGGTATGTGAGACACAAACTCCAATGCATGGTTCTGTATGAATAGGCTACAGAGATCAATACAGATAGAAACACTCAGCACTCATGCAAATGGCAGCAACAGCCTCATGAAAGTCTGTTAGTGGGGAATGCATACATATATACAATGAGGAGCCCTCCAGTAACTGGTCTGAGATGTCCAGGAACTGGCTTTGGTTCCCAGTCTCACAGTTGCTGGCACCTGTTCATGCAGCCCTTGAGACTGCAGCCCTACTCTAGATTCACACACCTCCTTGCATGTACCAGCACATGCACAGATACTTTGAGGATCATTCCAGTACTAGCCCAGTCTACCTGGCAGATGAGTCATGGATGCTGTCACCTGACACAGGGACAGGCATAAGCAAACGGGTCTCAGCCCACAACAAGAGTTCACAGTCCCCATAGTAGTTAGCTTGGATCTCTTGGACTCTACAGTAGCAGCTCAAAGACTTTCTGGTCTCTGTAGTATCAAAGACTTTTTTCTGTTTCAGAACTTGGCCAGTTCATCTTGATATGCATCTACATGATGTACCAGTATTCCCATCCCTCCAGTTGCTGACACTGCAAACACACCAACTTGGCTTGTTTTGGGTTCCCACCCATCTGTCTCCCTCTGTGTTGCTGCTACTGTTACCGCGTTCCTTTGTGCTCCACTATATGTGGAGCTGAACCCTTAATCACAGCTGTCTGCCTGACTCTTGACACAGGACATACTGGAGAAGCGCCACCTAGAGTGCCAGATCTTGTCTCAATCTGGACATCACCTTTGCACACATGGCTGGCCTGTGTGACACTGGCCAGGAGGGGCTGCTTAAATAGAATGAGACAGACTTGTCCATTAAACACCTTCTTGTTCACTAGCTCAGAAAGGGAAAACAGCTATGTATTTTCCTAGGGGATGATTCTCAAGCTCCTTGCACCAGGGAAGGTTCGGATTGGCTATTAAGAAGAATTTCTTCAATGACAGTGGTGTTACATGTTGGAACAGACTTCTCAGGGAACTGATGGAGTCACCATCCCTGGAGGTTTTTAAAAGACATAGAGATATGGTGCCTAAGGACATGATTGAATGATGACCTGGCAGTTCTGTGTCAACAGTTGGACTTGATGACCTTCAACATCTCTTCTAACCAAAGTAATTCTTTGTGATTCTGTGTGTATATGCATTATACTTGCAGGGATACATGTGTCTGTGACCATGGTCACCATGTTCTAGTCAGACTTTCTTATGCAGACACTTCTACCTTCTGGCTGTTCAGAATCTTCAGTGCTGTACTGAAGTTGGTACTTTGTTTTCTCTTGCTTACTAATTCAGTGCCAAGACTTTACACCCTTGTCAGATAGTGCTAAATACTCTCACAGGGTAGCACTCACACTATTAACTCACTAAAAAGGGATTTTAAGGAAGTGATGAAGAGTCCAGGCAGAGGGAGCGGTGATAAAACCAACAGCTGGGCTGTCCTCTTCTGCAAACAGCACACACTTTTGAGCCACACATGCCGGTCCCCAAATTAGGTTTTTTATTCTCTGTCTTGCTAGCCACTCTCCCAAATCATGGTTCCACTCCCATGCTCTTTCCCAGAATTGAACCTCACCCCACACCAGGCCCCATCATCTTTCTAATCCTCCTTACACAGACTGAGCTTCCATCTTCTCAGCCAAAAAGAGTGATAGCTGTTGCTAAGCACCTCTGTGAATGACTGCTTTGCTGGAGTGTGAGCTTCATCTGTCATAGGATCTGGACCAGACCCAGTGGTTTGGGTCTCAAGAGATTCACCACAGAGGACATGCTCAGTTGCAGCTCCAACTTGTGATTTCTCCCCATATGGCCCTTTACATGGCTTTGTGCACCAGGCACATGTTGAGAAAGAAGGAAGAGAACTGAGCTGCACTGGAATTACTTGGATTCATCACCCCCAGCTCTGCAGCCCCTTTTGAAGGGCTGTAGGCGGGATTCACAAGATAGAGCCTTTCTCTTCCCACCCATTTGGGTCTCTTGCACAGTACTGAGTCAGACAACTGCCTTGCTAGGTCCTGCATCCTTCAGGAATGGGTCAGCTTTCACTAGTTCAGGGTGCTGGCAGGGAAAAGTATACCAGTCTCAGAAGGGTGAAACATGGTGCTATTCATGGGTATTACCTTAAAGCAAAGTCCTGGATATATGCCTGCACTGCAGTCAGGGATCTGGGTGGGAGAGTAGGGAGCATTTGGCAGCTGTGGATCTGGCTTGGGGAGCAGGCCCTTTGCAGGGGAGGTAAAGCTGAGTGGGTAGCATGCACGCAGCATTTCAGAGTCAAATGGGAAACTATGGGTTAGCGGGCCCAGAACAGAGACCGATGCCAAGGGTTCAGTCACTGCTGCAGTGAGTTTGTAGGAAGGTGGCAGATATGGTATGTGAGGAAATAACTTTGGCATGTGGTGGCTTATTAGGGCAGAGGTTTTTATGACAGGAAAATGGGAGCTGTCTTGTTGGACTGGTATGTGGGGTATGTTCTGGACATAGCTCAGCCCATGTCTCCAGCCTGGCAGGACAGTGCTCTAAGACACCCTAATGCTTGGCACAGGCAAAGGGGCTGTTTCTTTTGGAGAAAGAGGGCTGGTGTTATAGACAGGGGTCAGATACAAGGCATGGTGCCCAAAGAAGAGTAGTGCCTCTGGCTGGGCTGTGGGGGTGGCAGGATGGTGGTCTTGGCAGTGTCTTGCAATCCTGCAGGACCACCCAGTGTGGGTGACTTGTCTCCAGCAGCCATGTGGCATCAGATTCAGCTGAACTGGAGCTGTGCTGGTTACCATGACAACCAGAACAGGTCATATGACCCGTTCCACTTTCTAAATATAAACCTGTTCCACACAGTGTGTATGACTCCATGGAAACCAAATGTTGGGCAAGAAAGATTGCATAAAAGTGAAAAAAAGTATGACTCAAAGTACGAGAGAGAGAGGCTTCAGATAATGCTAGAGGGGTTCAGAGGTGCCCCAGGCATCTCAGCACTGGGATCTTCATGTGAAACTTGGGATGGACAAGAGTGTTGTGTAGGCATTCCTGCTCTTCTTTGAACTTCTTTCACTAGTAAATCCTGTTTGCAGCATTGACTGTATTCAAACACAACCCCCACACCTTTGACTGTACCATGACTGCCTGATTTATCTTTCTCTCTATGGGTTCACACATGCCTTAGTTGAATTAGGCATTTATGAAAAATACAGTGAAACATAAACTGAGTATCAACAGTGTAGAGGTAGTTTTTCTGTGCAGGAGAAAAGGTGCAAATTCATGATTTGTCAGTGTTTCTTGCTGTGTCCTTGTACTGCTTCTTGCAGGGACTTTGCCTTGCATGTTTTGTTCAGTTTTCTGACACCAGTGATTCTACAGCATTGGGCAGGTCACTGGAGGGCTGCTGCTTAGGTGGTCTCTGTAGCCTTTCTTTGTGCTGTGAATTTTGCAGCAGAAATGCAGTTAACTCTGAGCAAGTGGCTGCAGCGAGTAAAGACACTGATACTGCATTTAATTAAAATCTGACTGCACTGGAGACCAGCTCTGGAGAAGAGGACCTGATGAACAGGAAAATGTCCACAAGCTAACAATGTGCTGTTTGCAAGAGGAGACTGAGGGGAGATCTGATAATGCTTATAAATATCTAACGGGCTCATGTCCAGGAGGATGGGACCAGGCTATTCTCAGTGTTGCCCAGTGACAGGACAAGGGTAGTGGGCACAAACTGGAACACAGTAAATTCCATCTGAACATGAAAAGAAACTTCTTTACTGTAAAGGTGATGGAGCCCTGAAACAGGGCACCCAGAGAGGTTCTGGAGTCTCCTTCTTTGCACATATTCCAAACTCGCCTGCATATATTTCTGTGTGATCTCCTCTAGGGGATCCTGCTGTGGGTAGAGGGGTTGAACTAGATGATCTCCAGAGGTCCCTTCCAACTCCTACCATTCTTTGTTTCTGTGATACCTTTCCTACAGCTAGAGGCATCCTTTCCAGTTGTTCCAAGGCTGCGTGGTCTGTTCATCAAATCATCAAAGAGTTTTTCTGGTCATAAAATCATAGAAGAATTTAAATTGGAAGGGACTTGTGGAGGTCACTTCTCCAAACCCCTGTTCAGAGTTAGATTGCTCAAGGCCTGTTCCTGTGGTTTTGGGATTGCTGTGTTTTACCTTGGGTTATGTGTTCAGGAGATGCCCTGGGCTATGCTATGCTAGAGCAAAACATGAGCTCAAGGATTTTCAGGGAGCTCAGGCTTTTAAGTGCACAGATGTTTCCTCCCGAGGATCCCTCTTTGAAGAGGAATGGGGATTTCCTGCATTTTGAAAATGAGAAGTGATTTTCCTCTATTGAGCAAGGCTTAACTTGTCTCAGGGTGTCAGTCAGCGTGGGATGCACTGATATGTGTGGGTCTCTTGCTCCCTGTTGCCTCACTTTCCTTTGTAGAACCCCTTTCGTCTTTCATTTTTTCCTACATTTGAAGTGGATCACATTGCCAGGTGGTCTTCCAAAGGAACAGGCTGAGTTGGGCTGCTACTAACTTAATCAAAAAAAGAGCAAGGAAGATAAAAACAATCAGAAAGCCAGAAGAGAAGTAGTGGAAGAAGCACCCCCTCTTCCTCTCTGATGGACCTGCTGCCCTGGTGTGAGCTGGCTCTGCTGTAGACAGCGAGCGCCTGCAATGTGTAGGCCACAACTCTTCTTCACATGGAGGATCTTCAGACTTACTTCTAGACAATCTGTGCTTAACAGCACACTGATGAAATACTGTTTAGTGGTCAAGAGTGTTGTCTCTGGGTGGGTTATGATCCTGTGGGGTGACTGTCCTGCCCACAGCGGTTGTCCTCCTCTTCCTGGCATCCTTAACAAAATGCCTATCCATGCAATTATAACAGACCACAAGTAATGTCAAGTTCCTGTGCGCTGCCCTAAAAAACACATCTTTATTCCTCTTGCCAGTTCTGGACTACCTGAGTTAACGCCAAATATCTGCTCTTATTTCATATGCTTGCCTTTGCCAGCTCACTGGCACAGGGTTTGGTGCTGAAGAGCTCTCATGCCCTCTCAGCTTTTGAATGCTTTTTTCATCTGGAATACTGCATCCAGTTCTGGGCTCCCCAGTTCAAGAGGTACACAGAGCTACTGCAAACAGTCCAGCACACAGACGCTAACTTGATCAGGGGACTGAAACATCTTCCTTACATGGAGAAGCTGAGAGAACTGGGTCTGCTTAGCCTAGGCAATAGGCTAATAAACTGAGAGGATATATTATAAATGTGTCAGGAGGATGGGACCAGGCTCTTCCCAGTGGTGCCCAGTGCTAGGACAAGGGAACATAGGAGATTAAATTTGAACACAAGGAAAAACTTTTCTGTGAGGGTAATAGAGCCCTGGCACAGGCTGCTCAGACAGTTTCTGGAGTCTCTTTCTCTAGAGAAGTCTCAAACCTGCCTGGATAGTCTCATATGCGTACTGCTCTAGGAGAACCTCCTTGGCAGTGGACTTGGACTGGATGATCTCCAGAGAACCCTTACATCCCCTAACATTCTGTGATTCTGTGATCATTGATAGGGTCTACTGTGCTCACAACACTTCTATATTGGCAAAATCAGAAGCAAAGGTGTCAGTATTAGTAACTGAAAAATAGAACAGCAAAACATATTGCACATGTGCCTTTTTGAAGTGAAACACATTGGCCTACCTTTGATCTTCATACTTCCCATTCAGCGTTTCCTGGAGTCCACATCTGTCTCCTGGCATAGTCTTTGTTTAAGACTACAACCATATAAATAAAAAAATCTCTGCTTTTTCTGCAGTTTACTAGGGAGACCTGAAGCAACACTGAAAAAGTAACTCAAAGGGTGTTGGGGCAATTGCAGAGCTTCCCTGTAGCAAACCAGTGGTATCTGTCCTCGCAGGTACTGGTGCAGATCCTGTGAAATGATGTAATACCATGGGCTCCTAAAGTGAGCTGAATGTAGCCTTGATCCACTTGGTACATGGGATTACTACAGGACCATATTATGAAAGAGCGATAACAGGAATGGACAAGCCTTCGGTTCCATAAGGTAAAGAAAGTCATAAATCCAGAAATGGTGAGTGTGCAGTAAGAAAGTGTGAAATTCTGTACCTTCTAGATTCTGAAACAGAGCATAGGGCTGGATTATGCCAAATACCTCTTTATGGGACGATCATGCGCAGCAGAGATATTCTGGTGTAACTTTGTTGTCTTCAAGGCCAGAGATCCATGCAGTGACTCTAAAGGACACAACCTGCTGCCAAATTCTTCACAAGTTGGTACACTGCCACCTGGCAGAATTTATTTTTTCTTCAGTGTGCTTTTGCAGATAAAAAAGTGGTGGGGGAACCATTAACCATATGATGGAGAGTTCAGGAGCTGTGTCAGGATTAGTCAGAGCATTCCGTACTAACCCTTGGAATATGTTGGGAGAGAGACTGGTTCTATGGTTCAAAAATCAGCTGGGAGCTGTCATGCTTTTCCTTCTCATCTGACTTTCTCTGCATATGTTACTTGATCCTGAATCTCTGAATGCCTTTTAGCCCTGGCTTTCTCCCCAGACCTACCTGTTTTGGACAAGGACTGTGTATAGGTAATGTGCAAGGACAGCCCCTCAGGAGTAGTCCTGGAGACTTTGTAGCTGTTATTGCAATTACTGGGGTAACTTCACCTATCAGAGATACTGTTCCCAATAATTCTTTTTTCTTCTGAATGTTTCATTACATTAGATGAAGCCATAGAGAGAGGTGTCTGAGAGAGACGTGAGATGGAAATGCTCCCCTGAGTGGCAAGATGCAGAGCAGGGCTAAAAGGAAGCTTGCACAAAAGAGCTTTTGATTGTGAGGTCCGTGTGTCAGTGCCATACAGCAGTCTACATCACCTGACCCAGCAGTGTGATGCTTTGAGCAATATCATGCATGGGAGCTGCAGTGAGTTATTTGCAGTCTTGACTGAGAGTAAACCCAAACAAAATGATGATGCTGAATATTATGGCCATGCTGCGGGTGTTAAGGCAGTGTGAGCCAATTTCTTGTGGTGCCACTACATGGTTGTAAAAAACTGAAAATAAATACATGGTAGTTGAAGCCCTATTAGCAGTGACATTGCACAGTGAAACAAGGCATTTCTGTAAATACCTATATCATGTTGCAGGACTCAGATAACTCAAAGGTAAAACTAGGATAGCTTACATCTTTCTTTCTTTTTCACGAGGTTTAATGTTTTCATTGGCAAGATTCAAAGCTTCCACATAAAACTGCTTGAAACAGGTGTTTCAGTGGCATGTTTGGAGAAGTCTGGCCTCTGTGATCACAGAACAGGCATGGCTGTGCTAGCATCACTAAAACAACAATTCACTTAATTCTAGTGCATTTCTAGACAGTAGAATAATACTTAACAATCATGGGGATACGTGCATTTTGTCAGACTAATATGTAAAAGATGTTTTCATTTGCATCCTAAGCTGAGATCAGAAAAATAAATTTAAAAAATAACACAAACTGTGAGAGCTTCTGCTTTCTCACATGTACAGCAGGGTGAGTGGAGCTGTAAATTGATTTCATTAAACTTTAAAGAGCGGGAACAGAGGGGCTAGGAATAGCTGACAGAGATCCTACTGATTAATGTTGCATTCCAGCCATAGGCATGCAGAACATGAAGTCCAAGTCATGTGCCCAGTACAGTCCCTTTGTGTCTCCTAAATGAACTTAACAATTCGTGTTGGGCCAACTGAATCTCACAGTCTGTATTTCTGCTCAGTGAGAAGAGCTAAAATCTAAACCAGTCCAGGCTCCATCTGTGGTGAGACAGTATTTATCTCACAGTGGCCTTGGGTCCATGCATCACACCTGTGACCTTGTCTGTGCAAGTATGCTTGCTGAAGCACAAACGCAAGGTCATTCTTGGGTCAAATACCTCTTGAGAGCCTTTGTAATCAGACTTTTCTCAATTGAAAAGAAATGTGACATAGACTTTTGGCTCCAATCTCTTTTACTCTGGATTCAGACTGGGCTGGAATTTCACTCAGAGACTGAATATGTAGGAGAAGAACATATCACAAGTTTCTTTCTTTCTGATGGTACTGTTTATGTGTCTGTCAATGTTTGAACTTTATAGGCAGACAGATGCTGAAACTCTGCTCCCTGGATGTGGCTGCTTGTGAATCTAGTGCAGACACTTTAGATCTGTCCCTGACCATTTCAGAAATAATTTTCTGGATAGAGATTAGCTTTTATAGGATAAAGAATTCCATTTCACACATTTTTCATCAGACTTCTTATACTTCTACGTTGTTACTTTCCTTGTATTTCTTTCTTTGAAGGTGATACAAACAAAAAGACAAACAAAAAGAGAAAATGAGAACATTGCATTCCTGGTTTGTCTTAGGGAATGTGGAAAGACTACGTGGAGCGCTCTGTATGTGAGCCAGGAGGAGGCTGTTGGGTTCATAGCCACAGCCCTGTAGGGCTGCAGCTGGCAATCTGTGCCCGTGTGTCTTATCTGTCTTTCTTTGCCTTATTCTGAATTTCTGGTTGAAGAGACCAGACAGGGTTCATACCTCCTTTGGAATGAAGCCCCCTTTGGCAGTCTCACCTCAAGTAGCTGCCTGGAAGAGAGAAGTAGTCCAGGTGATTCAACGTAGTGTGGACAGTTATATGAACTTCAGCTTCACCTCTATCTTTTCCTTGTACCCCAAAACAGCGCTGAGGCTTGCAGCTAAATTGGTGAAGAGATGTACAGCTGAAGTGACGCTTGACATTATCAGTCCAGATTACGTTTACATCAGTAATGTGTGCATTGGTCATTACATGCATTATTACAGTATGGTAGGGGTTCACAACCCTCTAAACTCTAAGCTCTATATTTCAGACAGTTTTCAATCCACCTCACTGTCCATTCATCTAACCCAGAGTTCCTAAGCTTACCTATGAGAATGCTGTGGAAAACAGCGTGAAAAGCCTTGCTGAAGTTACTGTAGACAGCATCCACTGCCCTCCACTCATCTATCCGTCCAGACATGACATTGTAGAAGGCTATCAGATTAATCAGACATGACTTCCCCTTGGTGAATCCATGTTGAATACTTGTGATAGCCTTCTTTTCTTCCACATACTTTGTGATGATGCCCAGAATTAGCTGTTCTACCAGCTTTCCAGGGATGGAAGTGAGGCTGACTGTACTGTACTTTTGTGGGTCTTCCTTTTTGCACTTTTTGAGGACTGGAGTGATGACAGCCTTTCTCCAGACCTTTTGTACCTCTTCTGTTCTTAAGCACCTTTCAAAGTTGATGGAGAGTGGCCCAGCAATGACTTCCTCAGTACTCATTGATGCATCCCACCAGGACCCATGGAATTCTGGAGGTCTAGCTTACTTAACTGATCTCTAACTTGATCCTCCTCAACCAAGGAAAAGTCTTCCTCCAGACTTTCTCTGATACCTCCAAAGTCTGTGACTTCTGACAGTTGGCCTGAGCAGTAAATACAAAGAAGGCATTCAGTATCTACATCTTCTTTGCATCCTCTGTCGCTGTGGCATGTGTCTCATTCAACAGCAGGTCCACATTTTCTCTAGTTTTCCTTTGCTTCCCATGTTCTTGAAGAAACCCTTCCTATTGACCTTGACATCCCTTGCCAGGTTTAATTCCTTGTTTCATCCCTGCATATTCTAGCAGCATTCTTGTAATCTTCCCAAGTTATTAGTCCCTTATTTCACATATTGTAAACTTCCTTCTTTCATTTGAGCTTTTTTCAGAAGCTCCCTGCTCAACCGTATTAGTCAGTGTTTACTTCAACACACTATTCCTATAGACAACATGACTCTGCAGTATGTCTTCCTGAAAATGCCTAAAGTTGATGCTGCCTCTGTAAGTTAAATTGAGGCAAAACATACATGACTAGTGCTTTGATCCAACAGTGTATCCATATTAAAGTAAATTAATATTGGATGCATGCACTTCTTTCTCAGACACTTGACTGTTTTGTACTTTGCATTTTACTACTTAAACAGTGACATTTTCTTGAAGAGATCCAGGTGCTCATTGGATATCAAATACAGAGTAGTTTAATTTCTCCCTCAAAGAATGTTCTGTGTAGCCAGTGCTCCAAGGGAAGGTTGCTTCTTGTTCTGCGTTGCAGGTGCTTAGAACTTCTAGAAAACAATATTGGTGTGTTCCTATGTGACTTGGTCTAGGTGATCCTGCTGTGGCATGATGCAAGGAAAGACCCGAGAACCCGGTTTAGAGTTTTTGGGGAGGTAATTTATTATTGCTGGCAGATGCACCGAAGGCGTGAGTGCCGAAAAGCAGAATTCATCCGGTTATATATGATCTTTTCATACATATGCATAAACAGGAGGGGATATTACAATCAATTGTTATCATCCTGTTTGCGTCTGCACAGTTGGTCTTGGGGGTCTCAGGCGTGGTCTCTTGACTGACACTGAAGACCTTTTTCACAGTAATTTTCCTTTTTGGCAAGAGTGCCAAGCTGTTACAGTCCCAAGCTCAGGAAAATAACCTTGAACATCTTGTTATCCACTTAGCTCTGCTGCTTGAAGATTAGTTGTTCTCTCCTCTTTATCTGTACTTCAAGGCTGGCAACCAGACCTTTTGTTTTACTAACCCCCCACATTCTTCTCAGCCAGCCTCAAAGCACATTCACATTCCCCTTTTCCTGGTAAAGCAAAAAAATGTGTCACAGCACATCCCTTCATGCAATTCTAACCATCAGGATATCAACAGAATGGTGCTCCATGGGACAGAGTCTAGTTGGAGGTCCATATCTAGTGGAGTCCCCCAAGGATCAGTACTGGAACCAGTCCTATTCAATCTGTTCATTAATGACTTGGATGAGGGATTAGGGTGCACTATCAGCAAGCTGGGTGGTGTTGCCAACATCCCAGCAGACTGTGCTGCCATTCAGTGAGACCTGGACAGGCTGGAGAGCTGGGTGGGGACAAATTGGATGAAATATAACAAAGGCAAGTGTAGAGTCGTGCATGTGGGCAGGAACAACTCCAGGTACCAGTATAGGTTTGGGACTGAACTGTTAGAGAGCAGTGTAGTAGAAAGGGACCTGTGGGTCCTGGTGGACAGCAGGGTGACCATGAGCCAGCAATGTGCTCTTGTGGCCAAGAGGGCAAACAGCATCCTGCCATGGATCAGAATGGGATAGGTTAGCAGATTGGAAGAGGTTCTTCTCCCCATGTATTCTGCACTAGTGAGACCACATCTGGAGTATTGCGTCCAGTTCTGGGCCCCTCAGTTCAAGAAGGACATAGAGCTGCTGGAGGATGTCCAGTGTAGAGCCACAAAGATGTTGAAGGAAATAGAGCACCTCTCTTATGAGGAGAGGCTGAGGGAGCTGGGTGTCTTTGGCTTGGAGAAGAGGAGGCTGAGAGGTGACCTCATTAATGTCTTTAAATATGTGAGGGGTGGGTGTCAGGAAGATGGAGCCAGTCTTTTCTTAGTGTCATCTAATGATAGGACACGGAGCAATGGGTGCAAGCTGGAATATGGAAGGTTCCATATAAATATCAGAAGGAACTTCTTCACAGTGAGGGTAATGAAGATTTGGAACAGGTTTCCCAGGGAGGTTGTAGAGTCTCCTTCTCTATGTGACTTGGTCTAGGTGATCCTTCTGTGGCAGGGGAATTGGACTGGATGATCTTCCCAGGTCCCTTCACATCCCTAATGATTCTATGATTCTATGTAGGGATAAATTTTGTAGAGAGTGAGCGATCCCAGCTCTGTGAACTTAGCCAGAGTCTGAGCTAAGGGCTTTGAAGCCTGCCTGGAAAGTTTCTCAAGGTCAGTGATGTGCAGGTCTGTGAGAAAGTTGGCACGTAGAAGGAAAACAACAGGTTGTGGAATGAAAACTATCTATCACTAACAGTGCATGGACAAAAGGTACTTAACCAACAGGAGTAGCTTTTAAGAGAGATGGACAGATGTGTTGTACCAATCAGCAATGTACATGTATCGCATGGACCACCCAGCTGCGTATAAAAGGGTTAAGCTGACACTTAATAAACAGCATTCGTTTGATCATATTGATCGTCATGCGACTGTCCATTTTGTACTCCCGGAGATTTGATGGCCCGTACGGGGACAAAGCAACTCAGAGCTGAGCTAGGAATGGGTAGAAAAAGCCAAATCTTCCTTTACTTAATGTAAAGGTTGGAAAAGTTAGGTTCTCATGTCCCCTTCTACACAAGAAGAGGATGTTTTGGCTAAATAATGTAATGATTAAGAACTGCTGAGGTGGAGACATGCTTAAGAATATGAGCTCTTGGTCTTACCTTTGATGATGCTCAGCTGGAGAAGAGTTACACTGAAGCTATGGGAGATAAAAGGGTCAGGCTGATGAGAGGTGCTGCTCTGCCAAGGTCTGACTTTACATATATTGATTGCAGGTAATGACTCTGCAATTGCTCTGAGGCACAGCCAAGTCCTCCATATAAAAAACAAACTGCAGAAGGCAGCAGCTCTTCTGGAAGTCTGTAGGTGGAAAGTGTTGAAGTGCTAAAATGCAGCTTTGAAGACCTGCTTTGAAAGTCTCAGTTCTGAAGAGTGTGGCTGTGGTTTGTTTTTTTTTTTTTAATTCAGATCTGTCTGGCAGGATGTTTAAGATTCTTCACCTTATTGCTGTGCAAAATTGTGTTTCCCATATGGGGATTGTGTCTATCAGAGCGATAGTATGTTTTGTTTTGTGGTAGAAGTAGGACAGAGGGACTCCTTTTTCTTTCCAGGAGCAAAGGTGGGAGGGACTGATGTCATGAGGCTGTCTCAGTTTCCAATGAAATGCTATCTTCTGCTTGATATGAAGCTTTGCAAGGTTTGTCTCAATGGATAAGGAGGTTAGTGTATTGACACCTGGGCAATGGTGGGTCCTTTTCCCTCAAATGCTTTTTTTGGTGATGTTGGCAAGCCACCTCTTTTCCTCTGTAGGCTAGAACAATCCATCTTTCTAGTCTAGTCCAATAGAGCAGAACAGTCCTTCCTTTACTGTGTTGTTAATTTATGCTTTCTTGAGAGTAATGCTTTAATCTAGCAGTAAAATATACATCCTCAGAAAGAGGGGCTCATTTTGTGTAGTGTTTTAGCATAACAGATGTAATAGCTAATAATAATGAATCCTAATTTTGATTGGTCATGTGTGATGAGGACTTGCATCTCTACCTACATTTTCATTTAGCTGATGCCTTGCTGACATTAACAGGCACACGTGAAAACAAGATGAGCCATGTGAAGTATAGTACTGGCTGCCAGACACATGGCAGCACTTGACCCCTGCAATAGACAGTCTCACACAACATGGTGCCTCTTTCCAAGTGTTGTGCTGTGCCAAATGATTGTGGGGGCCACTTCTCTCGTGGAGTCTTCAGTTGCTTTGGTCACAATTTAATTAGCAAACTATGTCTTTAGACTTGCTTTTGAATGCTCATCAGCCATTTCCTTTAGGTGGACTGAGTTTCTTGTGTAAGAAAATAAAAGGCTGCTCAAAATCATTACTATTTACTTTAAGACAGAGCTGAGAAGTTGTCAGTCAGTTGCAAGCATATCAAGACAGTGACTCACTAATACTTTTAAGGTGGTATAGATGCACTTCCTCAAGGGTATGGGGTGCTGAGGGAAAGGTATGGGTCACGTCCCAAATATTCTTCACTCCAGTGGTCTCCATCCTTAAGAATGAAACCTGTTCAGGGAAAGGACAGAATATATGCTTTGGGGATATGTTGATGAGGGTCTGCACTGAGTCTCTTGTCACCTGTGGTTTCTTTACCTGCTAGTATGGCTTTGGATTTTCTTGGGGGAATGTGAGGAGCAGACGAAGAAACTGGATTGTCTGCTGCTGGATGAAGAAGTCAGAGGTAAGGTTCTGGCAGAAGGGGACAGCAAGAGCTTTTCAATCCGTTGCAAAAAATACCAAACTGACCTCTATCTGCTCCTCTGACAACAGAGGCACCTGTAGACAATAACTCTTGTGTTCCCCATTTCATCGTGAAATGGTCTTGCTCCTCTAGTTCAGCAGCACAAACCTTCTGACATTACGTCCTGGAGGCCAACTTGTCCTTTTTGAGAGTGAGGGAGTGGATAGTGATGGGCATTAATCCAGACTATTTTAAGCAAATGAAGAATTTAAAGTAGTGGGCAGAATAGCAGTATTTAAAGTGATTGACACTTGAAATCAGTGAACAACAAAACAACATCAGGAAAAAAAAAAATTCTGTTTGGCTACCACAGTCACAGACTCAAAAGGAGGGCAACTAAGCTGGAGAAGGGTCTGGAGAAGTCTGCTGAGGAGCCCCTGAAAGAACTTGGGTTGTTTAGCCTAGAGAAAAGCTGGCTGAGGGGAGACCTTATTGCTGTCTACAACTACCTGAAAGGAGGATTTAGTGAGCTAGGGATCAATCTGTTCAATCGAGTAACAAGTGGTAGTACAAGACAAAATAGCCTTGAGTTGTGCCAAGGGAAGTTTAGATTAGACATTAGGAAAAATTTCTTTACTAACAGAGTTATCAGGCACTGGAACAGCTTGCTTGGGAAAGGTGGTGGAGTACCTGTCCCTGGAAGTATTTAAGTCATGTAGACATGGTGCTGAAGGATACAGTGTAGTGGAGGGCTTATCACTGTTAGGCTAATGGTTGGACTCTGTCATCTTAGAGTTCTTTTCCAATCTGGGTGATCCTGTGACTGAACTGGGATGTGCTTACCTATCTAGGTCTGTCCTGAAATGGGCTGGTTGTGTGAGAATGCATAGGAAAGATGTTGTCTGCATCCAAGCCATCTCATTTTCATCATTCCTAAGGCCTATCTTAGAGTTCCTAGATGCTATATATATATATGCTTGGTGTGCACCTCTGCCAGGTTGGTGACTCAGAAATGACTCAGAGCAGCAGAGCTCTGACTCCCAGTGTGACCACAGTAGATGTAAAGCCTCAGACCTCCATATAAGCTGCTCTTGCTTCTCCACTCCTTTTAATAGCATGTAAAAGCATTAAACAGATCCTTCAGTCATGCTAGCAGCACTGAGTATGTACTTTCTAGCCACTGAGATCTCCGCAGTCTTGCCTGTACCAATTCCTGTATTAATTACACATTAACAGTAGCTCTTAGTTTGTAGTTACAAAACAAGGCTTTGATTTCTAAATGGGTAAGAATGACAGACCTAACCCCACACTGATAACCACTCTCCAGAAGTACATCTGGCAGAACGTAACCCTTTGTTTAAGTTTAAAACCTGTGCCCAAGTGTTTTACACATGTGATGCCCACGCAGTGTATCGATCACTAAGACAAAGCAGTCCTGTTCTACGTGCTGCTCTTACCAGCTAGGAGATGCAGCAGAGCAGGGGTGCAACCCCTCTGATGCTGCTGTGGATCTCATGGGTGGGAGTTTATTAGTCTTGGCTCAACTGCAAGTGATTAACATTAAAAATACAGGGAAACAAACCCAGTGGGGAAATATCACCCTTATGGGGTGATATTTATCCCAAGCCACTCCTGGAGCTTAACTGTACAGTGCTTCCAGTGCATTTCCAGAAGCTTGTCTCAGCATCAGCGGTGGGAAAGAAAGGGAGGCTTTTATTCTGTGTTCCAGGAATATTTCCACGTTACTCAAGGTGGAGAGTGCTTCCACCCCCACCCACCTTCAGATAAATGTTTAAATGTTTAGACAGTGTTTGTAATTCAAAGAGAAACTCTTTTGATGGAGAAACTGCTTTTCTGAAGATCAGTTTAACGAGCACTGTTGAAGGGCTTACCCAAAGCATGTATGGATATGAAGAACACCATTGTTTGGCCCCTGAGCCTTGCTGTTTTAGCAGAGGTGTTTAGCTTATGCATATACACGCTGAAACAAATCCTTGATTCAGTGGGGAAAAACATTTAGATGGTGAGGGGAGCTACACTATGGATCAGAAAAACAATGGGATGGCATCACATTCTGCAGCTGCGAATATAAGCGCAAAGCATGCTGCTCTTTCCAGTGTATGTTTATACACGTAGGGCAAAATTCCCATTGAGTGCGCTTGCAGCCTGGGCTTTTCTAGCTGTATTTAGGACATTAGACACTGGACTTTTGTCTCTCTTGTTTCAGAGACAAAGCACTGGCCTTCTGCTATTAGTAAAGCTAGAATTTCCAGCTTTATCTTAGCTTTCTGCATCTCTTCATTAACGTGGATTAGTGCATAAAAACGGGTATATATGTGTCTATAGCATGAGGAGGTTAGCCGTTCTGGCCTGAGGCATGAGTTTGCTGACTTCCTCCCCAGGAGCTCTGCTGCTGCACCATTGTCAGCTGCCTGCTGGGAAGCAGAACCAGCACCATGGTATTTCCAGGGCACCAGGGCTGGAATATAGCAACTGCCCACAGTGGAGAGGTGCTGGCCCAAAACTTCCAAGCTGTGCGCTTTGTTTTTTGCTGTTTGAACGACCACCTTCTCAGAATATCTGCAGCCTCAAAGGGAAGCTGCATTGCAAAACCTCTGTTGCATTCCTGTGTCTTGGTTGTACTGAAATATTGAAGAGTATACGTTTCAATGCCCACCAGAAAGCAGGGCTGCACTTCCCACTTTAAGCAGCCAAGGCAAAAAAGATCTAGCTACACATTAGCTTTGCAACTGTGAGCTTTTACAGGCCTTGCGCTGAGCAGACTTTTTTGTATTTTGTCTCTCAGAACCACATAAAACACTAAAGGGAGTTTGCTGAAAAGCCAGCTCTGAAAGAAGCTACTGCTTTCTAGCAGAGTGCTTGAATGGATGCTGCAGCATTTAGAAACTCTGTATTAATAGCAGCTTTTTTATTGTTGGGGTTTTTTTATTTTACAAACAGCAGCTTTCCCTCACCTGGCCCCTTCAGCTTGAAGGAGGTCGAAAGTGAACTGTTTCTCTGCAGTGATCAGTTGGTGTGTTCTCCTATTTAAAATATTGTGGTTGTTTGCAAGCTCACAGAATATCACAGAATCTTTTATGTAGGAAAAGACCTTTAAGATCATTGAGTCCAACCTTTAACCCAACTGTCCCAACCCACTGCTAAACCCTTTGCCTAAACTCCATATCTCCATGACTTTTAAAAACATCCAGGGATGGTGATTCAAACCCCCTTTTGGAAAGGTGTCATGGTTAAGAACTGTCTTCCATATGTAGTTTCAAATGACCCCACAGCATCTCCCACACCAGTAAAGCCACCTCACTTGCCTCACCTAGAATCTGCCTTCAATGATAAAACCCCCTAAATGTGTAGATGAGTGGGTGAGCTGGATAAGCACATCATGCAATTGAGGAGTTTATATGCTGGGGAGCCCAGGCCAGGCCACTTTTCCTTCACCCCACCAGTAGGAAATCTCAGCATACTGAGTTTTCCTAACAGGCCGGGAAAGGAAACTTCAGAGCATTACATTTAGTCAAATGTCCAAGAGATAATTTATAACTTTGCTTTACAAACATTCCTGAATGCAAAGCTTTGCATTCCTGAAGAGCTAGAAAACAACATTGAAATTATCATTCTTCTTTGTTTGGTGTGTCAAGACATCAGCGAACTGCTGGCCTACAACTTGCTTTGGATTGCACTGATCTCCTTACAGCCTTCATTACCGCAGTGGTGATGTGCCCCGGATAGCTCATGCAGTGGATAAGAGAGGGCCCCCTGAGTAAAAGAGGAGGCCCTTGATTAAACTACTGGAGTAATCTTATCTGAGACTTATGTCTTGTTGTCTTTGCTACTCTGTAAATAACACGGAGAGGTTGCCACATGGCAGAATGAGTCTTTTGCTACATGCTTGCCTGGGAAGCACCAGTGTGGCAGGAACTCAAACTAGTAACAGCAGCATGGCTTTTGCACAGGTTCTGGGAAACAGTGCACTGGGGGAGGCTGAACCTCCAGAGCAAGCTCAAGGCTGTAATGAAAATTTGTATGCTGTAAGTTTAATTCTTAAATCTCCTAGCTGCATACATAATGTATGTGGTGGGTTTTGTTCTTTCTGGAAATTTGCATTCAGTTGTAAGATGGAGACTTAATGTCACAACGAGTTGTCCAAGTATGTTACAGAAATAGTTCCAAAAAGAATTACCATTCTGATGTAACTGAGTATTTCCAGTTAAATGTCTCTGTTAAGCTTGGGTTTTGGATATATTCAGCAAAAGGTTGGTTGGTTGATTTACTCTGAAATACGAAAGTACACTTACACCACTAGATGGTGGCCTTGCATACTTCATCTTTGCCTCTTTCCTCCTTGCCTTTTGACAGTTTCTCAAGTGATGAAATCACTGCTTACTTCAACTGTCCCCCTACATAAACCGAAAAGCTGACATACAGGAGAAAGTAAGGGGAGAAACTATGAATTTCTGAGAGCGCATTTCAGGGCAGAGTCAGGTAAAAAGCAGAATTGCAGACCCATGTTGTACTGAAGGTCTGGTGCAGAGGGCTACTGGCCAATGGACCCTTCTATGGGCAGTGATTTCTTACTGCTAAGTTGTGTGGAAATTGACCAAAATAAATTTGCAGTCATACTTCAAACATAGAAACAACAAGATGATGATGGAATGATTTTGGTATGAGCTGATAATATACAGAAAGGCCTCCATATTTTTTTTTAATGTTTATAAACACTGTTTCATGAGATCTTTGCATCTTGCATACCTATGTCAGTTCCTGAAGGCCAGAATCATAGAATTATTTAGGTTGGAAGTGTTCATCTAGTTCCAACCCCCTCCTACAGGCTGGGACATCACACTGGGTTAACCCAGAGCCCCATCCAACCTGGCTTTGAACTCTTCCAGGGTAGGAGCAGCCACAACCTACCTAGGCAACTTGTTCCAGTGCCTCAGCATTGTCATAGTGAGGAATTTCTTCCAAAGCTCCAATCTACATCTCCGTTCTTTTAGCTTAAAACCATCCCCCTTGTCTTATCACTAAATACCTTCAATAAAAAGTCCCTCTTCAGCTTTCTCTTCAGGTACTGAAAGGCTGCTGTAAGGTCCCCCAGAGCCTTAAAATAATTGCATTGTACTTGAAAAATCAACACATCTAAACCAAGAAACTATACTGATGAGACTAGCTGAGCCTATGCAAACCACATATTCACCTGGAAATTCTTCTGAGAAATCCAAGCGTAGTGAGTGCCTATCCATATGGAATGTCCATGAAATGCCTTGTTTGGCTTTGCCTTTTTTGAAGAAAAAAAGCCATCTTGGCCAACTGGTGACAGGTTTCCCTACCACATCACCTTTATGTCACTGCTCACTACACTGCAATCCAAAATGCATTAGATAGTACCCCAATCTTTAAAAAGGGAAAGAAGGAAGACCCAGGTAACTATAGACCGGTCAGCCTCACCTCCATCTCAGGAAAGGTGATGGAACAATTTGTTCTAGAGGCTGTTTCCAGGCACATCAAGGACAGGAGGGTCATTAGGGACAGT
>JAOXOE010026327.1:0-22187 GCA_028565055.1 Phoeniculus purpureus
CTGCCCACAGTCCCAACCAACCTGCCCTTGGACACTGCCAGGGATGGAGCAGCCACAACCTCCATGGGCAACCTGTTCTAGGGCCTCAGCCTCCTCACAGGGAGGGATTTGTCCTCAGATCTCACCTCAATCTCCCCTCCTGAAGGCTGAACTCAGCCCCCTTGTCCCAGCACTGGATCCCTTGGAAGAAGTCCCTCTCCTGCTTTCCTGGAACCCCTTCAGGCACTGGAAGCTGCTCCAAGGTCCCCCCTGGGGAATTCTGTTCTCCAACTGAACTGCCCCAACTCCCCAGACCAGGGTGCCCACAGCCCCATCCAAACTGCCATTGGACATTGCCAGGGATGGAGCAGCCACAACCTCCGCAGGCAACCTGTTCCAGGGCCTCAGCAGCACTTGGCAACCTCAGCACCAGGAGGAGACACTGACTGCCTTCTGCTCTCAAGGGAGCTCCTTATAAAGTCCATCCAGCAGCCACGTCTTTGTTTCCATGGAACTGGATTACAAACCCCAAATGAGCTGGGCTGCACTTAAGGGTCTTCCCTGTTCTGTTCTCTCAGGCATCCCTTTTGTCTTTGCTTCCTATTGGGATCAGCCACTCACACAACCAGCCGTTGGTTTGTTAGTGGATTAACAACTGTGGTTCACAACAAGCAATAGTCTCAGACCTCAGCAAAGCACCAGAGCACAGAGATGCTGCCAGCAGACCCCAAGACCCCAGCATCCAGCCCAAAGCACAAGCATCAGACATCCCACAGAGAGAAGATGCACAAATCCCACATCATGCAACCCAGACTCCCCCATCCCACGGAGCGCCACGCGGTGCTGACAGGAGGGTTAATGGGTGAGACACGATTAGCCCAACCTTGTCCCCAGACCACAGAGGTTTGGAGGCTTCATCAACAATGCAAATGACATGCAGGACAGGCAGGGGAAGGTGAGGGAAGCATCACCACCAGCTAGATCTACCAGCACTGAGCTTCTAAGTGTGGGTGGAACAAGCAGGTGCCCTGTGGATTAAGGTATTTGCAGCTGGCGTTAGCAGAGAGGAGCAGTTTAGAACAATCAGCAGTGGTTCTTACCTTCTGGAGTTGGAGTGCAACCCAAAAAAAGGAGAGAAACACCCCTTTAAAAACTGAAGCAAAACAATTGGCTCATTAATGTGAACCCTCCCACCTCCCCAGGCCACCAGCACCAACAGGTACAAGGTCTTGGGCAGATTGGTGGTAATGCTACCACCTGGTTGTGTTGGGGAAGATGGAGATGTCTGGAGTTATCATGGATTGAGGTGAGTTGAGAGGGAGCTCAGAGCTCCCCCCAGTACCACCCCCCTGCCAGGGGCAGTGACACCTCTCATCAGAGCAGGGTGCCCGCAGCCCCAGTCAACCTGCCCTTGGACAGTGCCAGGGATGAAGCAGCCACAGCCTCCCTGGGCAGCCTGTTCCAGGGCCTCAGCCCCCTCCCAGGGAGGGCTTTCAGCCTCAGATCTCCCCTCAATCTATCTTGGAGCCTGAACCCAGCCCCCTTGTCCCAGCACTGGATCCCTTGGAAGAAGTCCCTCTCCAGCTTCCCTGGAGCCCCTTCAGGTCCTGGAAGCTGCTCTAAGGTCACACATGGAGCCTTTTCTTCTCTAGCTGAATAGCACCAATTCTGTCACCAGAGCAGGGTGCCCACAGCCCCAGCCAACCTGCCCTTGGACACTGGAACAGCCACAACCTCCCTGGGCAACCTGTTCCTTCAGAGAAGTACTGGTCCACATGAGACAATCCTGACCCACATCAGAGTTAGAAGTATCCAGAAGAGATGCTCAGTGAATATCCCAGTAACCCCATTAAATATTAACCTGCAGCTGTCACTGCCACTGATTCCTCACAGCCGTTTGACCAAAAATAGCCCTGACCTTCTGTTTCACACAGAAACTCCACCTAGCTCTGAGGACACCAGGAATGTCTCACTATTACACCATGGTGGCCTCCAGTTTAAGACTGCAGTTTATTTTCTCCAGAAGAAGCCAACTTTGAGCTGATTAAAGGGGAAAGAAAAGCTGTGAGAACCCACTGCACTGGCATTTCTTGGCTTCTTCTTCTCCCTCTCCTGAAGCCAAAAAGTCTCACAGTGAAGAAGCCTGTGACTGTAAGGCTGGCCCTAAGGCACCTGCTGCTAACAAGTGACCCTTTTCCATAAGGGACGACCTGGGAGAAATTCTGCAGGACAACCTCAAGAGGTTGGGAACACCTAAGGATATTTTATCTCCCAGCAGAATGAAGGAGAACAATCTAACTGGAGAGCTGTGAGGTAACCAACCCCAGCAGTTCTTAAACCACAGGTGTGGGTGTCCCTGTCCTACCGCCACCCCCATTTATAATCTGATGTCAAATCCATGAGACTGAACTCAAGGGGTTCCAGCTCCTATGAGGATGAAGGATGACCTTCAAAGAAGGTGGAAACCACGACTTGGAGTCATGGAAGGCTTCAAGCTGGAAAAGCCCTTCCAGCCCATCCAGTCCAACCCTGACTCCAGCTGTCCCATCCCACCCCCAAACCCTGGCCCTAAGCTCCACATCTCCCCGACTGGGAAACACGGCCAGGGACAGAGATTCAACCCCCTCCCTGGGCAGTGTCTGCCAAGGCCTGAGGACCCTATTCAGAGGTCCTCAGGAAGAAGTTTCTCTTCAGGGCCAACCTAACCTTCCCCTGGGTCAGTTTGAGGCCATTTCACAGAATCACCTTCTGGTCGTGTCCCTTGTTCCCTGGGAGACCAACCCCCACCTCTCTGCACCTTCCTGTCAGGTAAAGGGCTCCCCACAGCTTCCTTCTCTCCAGACCAAATATCTAGAGTGGGAGGTACATCTGGAGGTCACCAGTCTAACCTCCAGCTGAAAGCAGGAGCAACCACATCAGGCATCCAACCCTAAACAGCTCCAGAAGTGGAGGTCACACAACCCTCCCTGCTCCTGCTTTGGTGTTTTGGGACCATCCTGCTGAAAAAACAAATGTTTCCCTCACGTTCTAACCAACATTTCCCACCTTACAACTCACATTCATTGCCTCTAAGTGCAACTTGAAGAGTCTGGCTCCATTTTCTAGAAGCTAATGATGGAAGTGAACGCTCCCCAGAAACGCCAGCGAGTCCCCAAGCCACCAACAGCAGGTTGAAAATGAGCTGCTGTACAGAGAGCTCAAGAAGACTCAGGCTGTGGTCACCTAAGGACTGCCCAAGCAACAAGCAGCTTTCAAGTCCTCTAGACCTCTCCCAGAAAGCTGGATTTTGGCAAAGGTGTCCCCCAAGCACGATCACCAGGCAGATCTGGTCCCCAAGAGAAGCTGTGAGAAGCTTTATTTGAATTAATTAGCACTAACCAGCCCAGACCTGTCAGCTCTGCTGCTGCCAACCCTCAACAACCCCACACCTCCACCCAACAGGGTCCTGCAGCAGCACTGGGCTGGTGGGAGGGATCACCTGAGGTCACCAAAGCAACTGCAGATGTGCTCAGATGCAACAAGAAGCCTTTAGGAACAGCTACTGGGTACAAACTGAGTTGGGTTGCCCTGGCAGATCCTTCCCTGGGGTTCCCCTGAGGACACATCCCACACCTCTGCACACCTCCCGTGCAGAGCACCAGCATGCTCAGATGATGGGAAGATCACCCATTGCCTAGTCTCTCCCACTAGATAAAGCCTCACTGGCGCACTTAACTGGGATGTGAGCAGCTACATGGGCAGCCAAGGTCAGAGACCACTGCAGGAAGAGACCACCCAAGTGTCTTCTCAGGGATGCTCTGCTGTAGGGCCATCCTGAAGCAGTTCTGGCAGGTCCTCTCACCTCCTCTACCCAGCTCCCTACTCAGCAGAGGCAGGAAAATAGGCTTCAAAAGAGTTTTCTCACTCCTGCATTTATCTTCTAGCTTCCTGCTGTCATGAGGAATGAGGAAATGACAAATGCTACTTGCAAACAGCTCCCACCCCACCTCAAGACCCTCCTCCTCCTCCTGGGTCTTGCCTGAGCAGGTAGTTTTCAGGCAGCAGCTGAGATGTCCAGAGGACACCAGTGATGAGCTGAGCAGCACATCAAGAGCCTGAAGCCATTCTACGAGCAAAGCTATGAAGGCTGCTCCAATCCAACCTGCAGCCCCAGGTAATGATTAGCTCATCAGTAACAACTCATCGTCATCAGCACAGAGATTGTTTCAAGCTGCCGCCAACATGAAGGTGTGAAGGAAACAGCAAGCAGGGAGCACAGCAAGAGGTTCCTCCTCACCATTTTGACTACAGGCTGCATCAAGGGTGAAGGCAAAACCCTGGACGTGCTTCCTTCATAAGGAGTTATCCAATGGGATCAAACCCTCTGCCAAGATGCCTCAGGTTTGGAGTCAGATGGGTCTAGAATGTGGCCAAGGGCCTATCTGATCCTCAGTTATAAGGTCATCACCAGTCATAGAATGTTTTAGGTTAGAAGGAACCTCTAGAAATTACCCAATCCAACCTCCCTGCTAGAGCAGGATCCCCTAGAGCAGGATCCCACAGGAAGGTGCCCATGTGTCTCTTCCATCGCTGTACAGCTTTGCTTTTCCGATCTTCCTACAATTTTTTATCATAAAGCAGCTTTTAATGGAGAGAGGAAGGTTTGTAAGAGAACCTACCTTCACACCCAGTATCCTTTGACAAGCCCCTCTTACCAGGTAGGGGGCTTGTTTGGACTTTTAGTGGGGGTTCTGTTGCGGGAAGAGTTTCCCAGCGTTAAAGTGTTGAAGGAACAGCTGCCCTGAGGAGGGAGGGGGGAACACAGCTCTGTTCCCCGAGCCCCACCTTATTCCCCAGCTCTGCAGCAGGACATAAAGACACCAGAGTACCAAAGAACAGCTGGGAAGCACTTGAGTGCCCAAGTCTTCTGTCAGGGGTGGGGAAAGGTCACTTTGGTGGGCTTCAGCTCAAGAGGAGATGCACAAACATCCCTGTCCCTACAGTTATCATTGAGACCAACCTGAGCTTTGCTCATATTTCTGAGACAAACGAACAAGTGAGCTCTTGGCTGCTCTACAGGAGGGCTAACTTGCTGATGAGAAGCACGAATGAGCCACTGCCTGGAAGGCAGCTAAAACCTGAAGCCCAGCTCTTGATGACACACTCATCTCTAGACTAAATACAGTGAAAAGGGGCTTCTAAACTTCTACTTCCATCCCCCCAAATGGTTTGATTTTAGAAGCAACTCACAAATACATGATTCTCTGTTGCTAGCTCTTGGTGCCCAACAGCATAGCTGAGGAAACTCAGCAGGTGCCAACAAGGATAAGAAAATAAAGGATGTCTGACAAAGCTTAGAGCCAGATTCAGTCAGACTGCCAATCCATAGAGGGTTTCTCCACTTGTGTTTTATTTCTGCAGTGACCTCTAGGCAGAAAAGACCTCTCAGGACTATGGCAGCCTGTCAGAACAGGCTCAATTGGGATGACAATCTGGCTTCAGGGTATTCTGAGTCTCCAAAAGTGAAACCTCAGACTACTGACCCTTGCTTGACCTTCATATAAAATAAATCTCATGACTAAATGCACTTGAGGAACTGTAAATGCAGATAAGATAATCAGTCAGCATCACCCCAGGTTCCTGTGCTGCTACCAAAACAACCCTTCTGTCTTCTGAACGACCTAATATCATCCTAAAACCCGTCAAGGTGTCGTGCACCGAAGCTATGCACAGTCACCTCAACTGCTGCTCATCCTCCCTGCAATCTCAGACCCTTCCCAATACCAATAGCTCCACCACAGAATCATTCCTGCTATAAAAGACTCTCAAGATCACCCATCCAACCATTAACCCAACATTGTCAAGTCCTTGTCTGAACCACAGCCCTAAGTGCTATTGTTTCCAGTCCTCTTGCAATGTGCCCTCAACTTTCTAAGGAGCAGCTGGCAGTGGGGCAGCACAGCCAGGAACCAGCAGGTTTAAGAGACTGAGGAGTCTCTGCTGTCACTGGATGCTCAGAGCTGTCACAGCAGCTCTTGGAGAGAGGAAAATTCCTTTAGCTCAGGCTAAATCCCCGTATCAACTCTGCTGTATTGGAGGTTGAGGACTATGGGGCACCACAGCTTTGTGTGGCTGTGCAGTCCAAACTCTGCCCTGGCTACAGACCGGATCCTTTCTCTCCACAGCTCAGCTCCTGCTCAGGGCTCTGCCTAAGCACAGCACTTGGAATTGCTGGGAAGCTTCATCGCATCTAAACTCTAGTCCCAGCTCCTGCAGTGAGCAGGGCCATCCCCAACCAGAGCAGGTTGGGATGGAAGGGACCTTCCAAGCTCCTCCAGTGCCACCCCCTGCCCTGTGCAGGTTGCTCAGAGCCCACCAAGGTCCAACCTGACCTGGGATGGTGCCAGGGATGGGGCTTCTCCCCATCTCTGGGGCACCCTACGCCAGGCTCTCTCCACCCTCAACACCAACAATTTCTTCCTTCTGAATCTCCCTCTTCCAGTTCAAACCCATTTGCTCTGTTAAACTGGCAAAGTGGAGCAGGAAACATAACTGGAGTCAAATTCAGGATGCGAAGAGCTGATGTGCAAATGGGATCCAGACTCCAACTCTGCAGCTACTTGACATCTCCACTCCAAAACCACCTGAGATGAGGGTTCAGATTAAGCTAAACTAAGTGGGAAGCAGAGTGTGAACATGTTTGACCCATGTGGGTCTGTTATTCACCTGATTTCTTTAAGTCCTTCCTTCTGGATCACTTGAAGGATCTCCTTATGGCTCATAGGTGTGTTGGGATATTTCTCCAAGACCTGGCAAGAACAAGAGGATTGAGAGCAAGTTATTCACTCGAACGTTCACAGTAAGGTTCACCCACACACACAACTCACTGAATAGTTTGAACATCCCCAAAGAAGGAATCAAGGAAGAGCTAGTGGCCTTATCTCATCTTATGACCACCTCTTCCACCTGAAGGAGCAAAGGCTCCAGCAGACTGGCTAAAGGATTTTAGTGCTATTCTCCAGGTTTAATTCCCAAGATAACAGGTCTTGAGGAAAATTCACTGCTCCACAACAATAAGGTGGGTTCACATCCTTCAGAGCTTCACTTGGGGGTGGTTCAGGAACTGCTGAGATGCCATGGATAAAAGACTCCCCAAAACCCTAAATCCTTAGGGTTTGCAGAACTGAAACAACTACTGATCAATCTTCATTGTTGAAGGAGTTCAGGGAAATGTGGGGATTAATACTGTTGGGGTTCTTTGAAAGTCTCCACACCCCATCCAGTAAAAAAACTGCAACCTCGTTAACTCACACAAGCAGATGGATGGTGCTGAGGGTTGTGAGGAAGATGCCAGTCCCCCCTCCTCACCATCCTGCGATATTTTAAGCAATATTTGTTCAGGGGGATGGGCAGGAAATGCCTCATTTCCTCCTTAATCAGCCTACTCTGACCCAGGCCTAACACAGCAGCCCTTCAGCCTTCATTCGGGTCTTGAAACAGAACATGAACCATCAGCGTGACCAGTGAAAAGAACAAGGGTCTGTGCAGAAGGGAACGACCAGTGTCAACAGGAAGGGCTTGGAGAAGACCAGCATCTCCCTGCTCAAAGAAACAAAGTCTTACAGCCAGCAGCATCTGGAAGCTGCAGCTGATGTCCTGTTCCTGCTAAACCTCTGGCAGTGTTTTCCTTCTTGGGTGTCTCATTCCCCTCCTTCCCTACGGGGCTGTGCTCCTGCTGAGTCCCGCCTCACTCCCACTCAGAGCAGCAGCACCACACTGCATGAATTCTTCACCATAATGTGTCTGATCCCAGAACCCCATCCAGAGCAGCAGACAGCAAGAAAAGCTTTTCCACCCACAACCCTGCACATCTGCAGGAGGCCGACCTGTGTTTCTCCAGGTAACCTGTCCCCATGATTTCCTTCCATGGGACTCTGTCCCTGTAGCTGAGCTCAGATAGATGGTCAGTGTGGCCTCCATCTGTGAGTCACAATGGGCCATTCCTGCACTTGGAGAAGATTGTTGCTGAAGAACAACCATCCTTCCTGGGTTTCTGTGCTCTACAGGGCACCCCAAGTACCTGAATAACCCCAAACCAGGTATCTTTTATCCTTCTGCCCTTTCTGCATTCCCCACTGAGTCTTAAACTCTCACTTTAGGGTCACTGAAGCCAAAAGTGTTCCTGTCCCACATAAGCTCTCTTCACTCTGATGGATCTTCTCCAGCACCTGCATGTCCTCAGGTAATTCCAGACATCTCCCGGCTTGGCTGTGCCCTTTAGCACCCTGAGGTCTGGCCGGGTCAGAGCCAGAACCAACTCTCTGCTCATACGGCAGTATTTTCCAGTTATCTGAGAGGATTCCCCCTCTTCCTCTTGCTGGTCTGCACCAAACACCCACCCTGATGGCCCTTTGTGACTCTCCTTCAAGCCACTTCTCACAAGGTTCGTTCTTCAGACCCTTCACCTCCTCTGGACCCACTCCAGCCTCTCAATATCTTTTTCATCCTGAGGTGTCCCCACCTGACCCCAGCACTCAAGGTGTGGCCTCCCCCCTTGAGTTAATCCTGCAGAGAAGGATCAAAGGCTCTTGTGTGGGCAACACCCACCGCAGGGACAACCCAGAACACAGCTGAACAGGAGCAGGACTTGCTCACACTGCCCCGAGAGCAGGTCTCACCTCATGCTCTTTAAGAACCTTATTTCACACCCCCAGCCTGCAGAGATAAGCAAAGCAGTTCACTTCTTCAGAGGCAGCAAGAGCTCTGCTGTTCTACAAGCTCATCCAGAATAACCAGACACAAGGATTAGAGAGTCTGAAAAGAAAACAGATTCACCTCAAGTCCCTTCCTCGCTCTTCTGCCCTACTAATCCCCTATCAGATCCTTCACCCGGCTCCTTTACTGTGTGGAAATAAATGGAAGCTGCTACCATGTTCCTCGGGGTCCTTTCCAGCCTGCTCTGTTATGACGCTGAGAGCTGCCACTCTGCAGGACTGGAGGGGCACTGGAAAACTAAGAGCCAGGACTCATGACACCACCATCACACCATCAGCAGCATCAGCCAAGGTGAACCCACCGAAGGAACCAGCAAAAGCTAACACCTGGTGCTACAAAGCTTCCTGAGATACTGGAACAGGCTGCCCAGGGCAGTGGAGGAGTCCCTGTGTGTGGAGGGGCTGCAAAGCCTGGAGATGTGGAATGAAGGACACGGGTTAGTGGGGCTTTGCCAGTGCTGGGTCAATGGTTGGACTTGAGGAGCTCAAACACCTCTTCCCACCCAAGAGATCCAGGATTCCCATAGCCAGCATGGAGCTACAGGGCAGAGACCACTCCAGTAATCACAGGGCTCCAACACAAGGGGGTTTTTAAAGTCAAACCCAAATAATCCAACCCCCAAACAGCCCAATGCAGGGGGTGGCTGCAGTGGGAGTAGTCTGGCCCGTGTATTCCACTGGTGTTAATCCCAAACCTAAACAACCTCATTTCTACTTCAAAGCTTTCACCTCATTCTTAGAAATCTTTTCAAATTAGATCAACAGTCCCTTCTGGCTCCCAGCCCCATGCCAGAGGGGTCTTGTCCCAACTGGAACCCCCCAGTGCTTCAGCAGTTGCAAGAGAACAGGCTCTCCTAAAGGAGAGAAACCATCAGGGAATGGGTTAGGTTGTGAGGGAGCTCAGGGATCATCTATTTCCACCCACCCTGCCATGGGCAGCACCACCTCTCACCAGAGCAGGGTGCCCACAGCCCCAGCCAACCTGCCCTTGGACACTGCCAGGGATGGAACAGACACAACCTCCCCGGGCAACCTGTTCCAGGGCCTCAGCATCCTCACAGAGAGGGATTTCTGCCTCAGATCTCCCCTCTTTGAGCTTGAACCCAGCCCACTTGTCCCAGCACCGGATCCTTCGGCAAAAGCCCCTCTTCCAGCCTTCAGGCACTGGAAGCTGCTCTAAGGTCCCCCTAGAACCTTTTCTCCAGCTGAAGAGCCCCAGCTCCCTCACCAGAGCCCCATCCACTCTGCCCCTGGACACTGCCAGGGATGACAGAGCAGCCCAGCCCATCACTGTTCTCAGCAATGTTTGGCAGAAAAGCCGTTTGGGTTTCTGGCTACTGATTGTTCCCTTCTATAAAGGAGGAATTAGAAGTGGGCAACCCTGTGCTGTAACCAAAATCATCCCTTAGGCATCAAACTCTGTCTGGAAATGAGATTTAAATTTGTCCAAAGCCAGGAATCCTTAGCAACCCAGAGATCACTGACCCTGCACCTCTCACCTCCCAGCCCTTCCTTTCCAGGAGGCCCTGGTGTACAGACCCGATGTGGCCAAGCTGGAGAGGGCCCAGAGAAGGGAGAAGGATCACAAGGACGATTTGGAAGCCCTGCCCCGTGAGGAAAGGCTGAGAGAGCTGGGTTTGTTCAGCCTGGAGCAGAGAAGTCTCAGGGAGGACCTCACATCAGGGCCCAGCACCTACAGGGTGGCTGCCAAGAAGACAGACACCCCCTTTGCACAAGGAGTCCCGTGGAAAAGACAAAGGGGGAGTGGGTCTGAGTGACTACTCGGGAGATTCCCATTGGAATCCAGAGGAAAATCCTTCCCCATGAGAGCAATCAACCCTTGGAATCATCTCCCAGGGGAAGGGGTTGATTGCCCTATACAGGACAGTTTTCAGACCCAGCTGGAAAGGCTGCTGGGACAGCTGATTTTAACTCCATTTTTAGCTGGAGAGGTTGGACTGGATGATCCTTGAGGTCCCTTCCACCCTGCAATTCTATGAATCCATGACAATTCCAATGGCAGAAGACAGCCAAGAGCTGCAGATTTCCTTACACCCTCCTTCAGCAAGCAATAACACACCCTTCCCAGAGAACCAGGACAGCCCACCCCAACCCAAAGTGGCTGTGAAATTCCTCTTGGCTCCATCCTAAAAGGATCAGTGTGTTGGGCAGCAGCAGTGGGCAAACACCAAACAGCTCTGGCAGCAACAAGGGGGACGGCAGGACTTGACCTAGATTGCAGCATCTTTTCTCCTCATCCAATTAGCCAAATGCATTTTTCAAGGTTTGAACCAGAAAGGAGGTCAAGAAGGAGTGGGGAACTCCACACTGTGAGACAGCAAGAGGCACTGAATGCCAACCCATGGAATTACTGCAGGGGATCTCAGAGAGCAGCCTGTCACAGAATCACTGTGTCTGAGCAGCATTGTGAAGAGCTGAGCTCCAAGAGCCAGGTTTCACCTCAAGGACTGGGTTAGGGAACTGCTCAACTCAGAAGAAGGACACAGGGGCACAGCAAGCTACTCTGCTGCAGCTCCCTCCACACAGGCTCCCTGCTTGCTCCTACCAACATCATGGCATGGGGTGGGTTAAAGTGAGCTCACAGGTCACCCAATGCCACCTCCTGCCAGGAGCAGTGACACTTCTCACCAGAGCAGGGTGCCCACAGCTCCATCCAATCAACCCTTGGACACTGCCAGGGATGGAGCAGCCACAGCCTCCCCTGTTCAGAGCCACAACCTTCTTCCAGGGAGGAATTTCTGCCTCAGATCTCCCCTCAGTCTCTCTCTTGGAGCCTGAACCCAGCCCCCCTGTCCCAGCACTGGATCCCTCAGAAAAAGCCCCTCTCTAGGTTTCATGGAGCCCCTTCAGGCACTGGTAGCTGCACTACGGTCACCCCTCAGAGTCTTCTCTCCAGGACCCACAACAGGAGCAGTAAGGCATGGCAGAGACACAAAGCAGAGCTGCACCTGTGACCACTTCACATCAAGGACCCAGGCTGAGAGGGACCTGAAGTTCTGCTTCAAAACAACCACTTCTGGATTTGCAGAAAGCTCATCCAACCACAAGACAGAAGGACCTATAGCAGAACCCACACACAGGAGCACGTGGACGGGGATTAGGAGGCTGCAGGTCACAGAATCCCAGAATGATGGAGGTTAGAGAAGCCGTTGGAACTCATCGAGTCCAGCCCAGGACCTAATACCACTCCAGCGGCCAGATCAGGGCACTCAGGGCCACAGCCAGGCTGTCCTTCAATGCCTCCAGGGATGGGGAGTCCACCACTGCCCTGGGCAGCCCAGTCCACACTCTTGATTCCCCCTTTCCATCAGGAAGGGCTTCCTAACATCCAACCTAACCCTGCCCTGGCAGCTTCAGGCCCTGCCCTCTCATCCTGCTGCTGGTTGCCTGGGAGAAGAGTCCAATCCACCACCTGACTACAACCTCCCTTCAGGGAGTTGGAGAGAGGGAGAAGGTCCCCCCCTGAGTCTTTTCTCCTCCAGGCTCAACAGTCCCATCTCCCTCAGCCTCTCCCAATCAGCCTTTCCTTCCAGTCCCTTCCCCAGCCTCGTTACTCTTCTGGACCCGCTCCAGCCCCTCCATCTCTTTCTTGAAGTGAGGGGCCCAGCACTGCCCCCAGAACTCAAGGCGGGGCTTCAACAATGCCCAGTCCAGAAGGGATAATGATGTCTCCAGACCTGCTAGCCACACTATTGCTGATCCAAGCCAGGATGCCATTTGCCCTTCAGGCCACCTGGGCACTCTGCTGGCTCCTGTTCAGCTAGCTGTCACCCAGTACTGCTAGGTGTCCCTCCCTGCCAGGCTGCTCTCCAGCCCCTCATCTGTCAGGTCCCTCCCTGCCGGGCTGCTCTCCAGCCCCTCATCACCCAGTCTGTAGCTGCAGGGGGTTCTTGTGGCCAAAGGTAGGACCCTGCCCTTAGCCCTGTTAAACCTCATCCCAGTGACCCATGTCCTTCTGCCTGGCACAAAGCCTCATGGCTGCTCTGAAGTCAGTGCTCAGCCACATCACATTGCTCTTCAGGCTGGAAAAGCCCTTCAAGCTCATCAAGTCCAAGCATGAACCCAACTGTCTCAACCCATCGCTAAACCCTGACCTCCAATTCTTGAAGTTCCAAAGGAAGGTCACAAAGTCAGGTCCTGCCCCAAGGTTGCATCACTGCAGTGACATCAGTAGGGCTTCCTGGTGGGAAGCAACCACAGCAGCCTGGCTTAGAGTGAACAAAGGTATCTGAGCTACTCTGGATGGGCCTCGTTCCTCTGAGTCCGGCACCACCACAGCTCAGCCCTCTGTTCTTACTCCAAACAGCTCAACCACAGAAGCAGAACACCTGAGAATCACAGCAGGAGCAGCAACAGACACACAGATCCATGAGGAGATGGACAGGCAGAGCTGAATCAAAACCCTACATGACAATGCTCGTTCAGCATCAGAACCTTGGGGCAGTAGAACCCATCAGCCACAGCTCCCTCACCGGGTTCAGTTCAGGAGAGCACTTGCAGCGATGTCACTGTTGTCTCCTCTTCACTGTGTAGAGTGGAGAAGTCAAGGATTCTCTTTGGATGAGGCTTGAAGAGCAACTTTTAGTCCAGAGCATATTCAGCACATGACAGGCACTAGCAAAACTTGAAGCAGTGTCCTCAAATCAGAGCTACCACAGCACCGATAACAACCCCTCCTCAACACCGGGTCACCCCCACAGGGGGATTTTATGCCTCGGTGCCCCGAACCAGATGGTGAGAGATGGGGCTCAAGCACAAAGGAATGCAACTGCCCTCTTTTCAGAGACAAAGCATCAACAATGCTCAGAACCCAACTAGATTTCAGTAAGAGATGATTCTGCCAGGGCTTCAGGAGACCAGATAATCATGCTGGCTACTACATAATAGGAAGGTTCACTGACACCATCTTCTGCTCTACTGAGAGCCAATCAGGAGTCCTGAAGCCAGTGCTGGAGTCCCCAGGACAAGAAAGACCTGGAGCGAGGCCAGAGGAGGCCACAGGGATGATCAGATGGCTGCAGCCCCTCTGCTCTGGGAACAGGTTGAAGGAGCTAAGGCTGTTCAGTCTCCAGGAGACCTCAGAGCAGCTTCCAGTGCCTGAAGGGGCTCCAGGAAAGCTGCAGAGGGACTTTTTCTGAGGGATCCAGTGCTGGGACAAGGGGGCTGGGTTCAGGCTCCAAGAGGGGCGATTGAAGGGAGATGTGAGGCTGAAAATTCTCCCTGGGAGGGGGCTGAGGCCCTGGAACAGGTTGCCCAGGGAGGTTGTAACTGCTCCATCCCTGGCAGTGTCCAAGCGCAGGTTGGCTGGGGCTGTGGGCACCCTGCTCTGGTGAGAGGTGGTGCTGCCCCTGGCAGGGGGGTGGCACTTGGGGAGCTCTGAGCTCCCTCCCAACCCAGTCTGGGATTCCATGATCCTACAGATGCTGCAGGAAACAGAGGAAACATTACCCAGGAAACAGAGCTGCCTTTTGATCGACACTTGGAAAAGCATAAAACCACCCAAAACCTGCCAGCACCTCCTCATTTCTCAGCTGATGAGAAAGAAGACCTCAGCTCCTGCAGAAAAGCAATTTCAGAGCTCCTGCAGCTGCAGAGATGATCTCACTCAGGGAACCTTGGATGATCCCTTTAAATCCTGCACCAAAATAAAGTTGAGAGAGACTGAGCAACAGCCTGGAAAATAAACCCTGAATGGCTGTTATTGCTTCCAGTAAGTGCAGAAATCACAAACCCCCTCCGAGGTCCTTCTGCAGTGATGAGTTTCTCTGCAAGAGCACAGAACCAGGTGAACAGTTGCCCAAGGCTCCAGTTCAGAGAGCAGCCCAGCAGCTGTTGGGGATTCCCCACCTGGCACTGCTCCTCTCTGCTTCCCCTTCCCTGTTGCTGTGCTGCAGAGCCAGGTGCTCCCACGTCTACCCCTGCTCAATGGCAGGGAAATGGGGCTCCAAGGAGGAGCCCTCCATAGAGGGTTCAGGCTGGAGAAGCCCTTCCAGTCCATCCAGTCCAACCCTGATCCCAGCTGTCCCATCCCACCCCCAAACCCTGGCCTTGAGTTCCACATCTTCCTGATTGCGAAACACAGCCAGAGATGAAGATTCAACCCTGGGTAGCCTCTGCCAAGGCCTGAGGACCCTTTCCAGGGAGAAGTTTCTCCTCAGGGCCAGCCTCACCTTCCCCTGGGGCAGCCTGAGGCCATTTCCTCTGGTCCTGTCCCTTCTTCTTTGGGAGAAGAGTCCAACCCCCACCTCTCTGCATCCTCCTGTCAGGTAAAGGTCTCCCCTCAGCCACCTCCTCTCCAGCCCAACCAGCCCCAGCTCCCTCAGCTGCTCCTCACAGGGTCTGTTCTCCAGGCCCTTCCCCAGCCCTGTTGCTTCCAGCCCCTCAATGTCCTTCTTGTATTGGGGTACCCAGAACTGACCCCAGTACTCAAGGAGTGGCCTCCCCAGTGCCCCCAGTACAGGAGGACAATCACTCCTCTAGCCCTACTGGCCACAACAGCACCGATCTAAGCCAGAGCTCGGATGCTTTGGGACAGACTCCAGTGCTCTCGAGCCAAGACTCAACCCCTCTCAGATAGAACTCACACTAGATTATCGTCCCACTGACCAATGCCCCTGCGACAGCCCGGCGCTGCACTGCCAACCCCCTGACCAGCCCTGAAGAGGTTAAAGCTCCTCACAGGAACTCAGGCTAGACTTGGAAGCCAGTCTGTAACAGGGCAGACAAATAATTGGATTATGGTGACTGGAAGGAGGGCAGATCCTACACTTGGAAAGGCTGAAGTGGAGCAGTAATCCCCTCTAAGTCCTATTTCCAACCTAGAACTGAGGTTTAACACCTCCAGCTGTCTCTCATAGCTCCCCAAGAAGAGCTTGAGGCAGGTTTCAGCTCTCCAGAAGTATCTAGAGGATATGACCCAGACCTTGCATCCACAGAACTAAAATCCTTAAAGAAAACCCCATGAAACGTTAAAAATACAAAGAGGAAAAGCACATCCAAGTGCTGGGGGTCAACCAAAGCCTCAACAGGGTAAGGATGGGGCAGCTCCCCATCCAACCCGATGGAGTCTGTGCCAACAGTTGCCCAGCCACAATCCCGCTCCTCCAGAGATGCTGCCAGGTGTTCTTAGGGTTGGAGACACCTCAGCAGGAGGATACCCTGCCAGGGGCACCCCAGTGCCCACTGAAAGCACTCAGCCTCTGGAAAAGCTTCTAAGAGAAGCGATGGGAGACCTCCACCCCTCCATGAGGCATCCTTGGGGGAACAGGACTTGGGCCTTAAGTCTCCTCCAGCCCAAGAGCTCCTGGGGTTCTGAACCTGGAGGCAGAGTGAGAGCAGGGAAGGAATTTGATCCCATCGATGCTGAGCAGTACTTAAAGGGTGGGGGGCAGCAACAGGACAAGGGGCACTGGGCACAAACTGGGACCTAGCAGGTTCCACCTAAACAGAAGGAAGAAGCTTTTAATGGGGAGGGGAGCAAAGCCCTGGCCCAGGCTGCCCAGAGATGCTGTGGAGTCTCCTGCTCTGGAGTCATCTCAACCCTCCTGGGCTGTTTCTGTGGGATCTGCTCTGGTGGATCCTGCTCTGGCAAGGGGGTTGGACTGGATGATCCCAGAGGTCCCTTCCAACCTCCCCCCAGTCTGTGACTAAGTGTTAGCTTAGGAGATGTAAATAAACCCAAACAAACCAGCACCAGGTACCTAACACAGAGCAAATCCCCCCTTAAAGGAACTACCACCATGAACAGCTTCAGCCTCCAGCTCATCCCACCAGCTCTGATCAACCTTTGATAGAGCTACCTCAGTAAATACCTTCCTGAAAAGCCAGTTCTCACCCTCCAGACTCTTCCCATTGAGCCATCAGCCCTCTGTACGACTGCTCAAGTGAAGAAATGGGTTTGGGCACCACAAGCACCTTGCTCCCAGTTAAGCCCAGTGTCCGGCTGTGCAAACCACCCCCAGGTACTTGCAGACAAGTGGGCAACTCTACAGTTTGGATCCCTCCAGCCTTTGTATTTGTTGAGAGAGAGGAGGGAAAACCCAACAACCCTGGGGTTCCTGCCGCCATCATCCGTCTCCACAGGAAGGAGACTGAATAAAACCAACTGGCCAAAGCAGGACGGACACTAGCTTCCCTTCCTGCTGAGCTTCACCTCCTGACCCCCTTCCTTTGTCTCCTGTTTGACACTGCAGAGAGGCCCAGGGACACCAGCTCAGACTCAGCTCTGAGCTACTGGTTTCACTCAGAGCCCAGCCGCTCACTGTAATCCCTCAGTGGGCACAGTGATGTGATGGAATCCAACCCTGGAGCCAGGCAGGAGCCAGCTCCACCTTGTAAGAGTTGCTCAGCATCGACACTAGGGTCACCAGTAGGGCAAGAGAGGGCATACCCTTCTGCTCTGCTGAGACCCCACTGAGTCCTGCAGCCAGTTCTGGAGTCCCCAGGACAAGGACTGCTAGAGTGAGGCCAGAGGAGGCCATGAGGATGACCAGAGGGCTGGAGCCCCACTGCTCTGAGGACAGACTGAGGGAGCTGGGGCTGTTCAGCTGAAGAGGAGAAGGCTCTGGGGGGGACCTCAGAGCAGCTTCCACTGCCTGAAGGAGCTCCAGGAGAGCTGCAGAGGGACTTTTGCGAAGGGATCCAGTGCTGGGACAAGGGAGCTGGGTTCAAGCTCAAAGAGGAGAGATTGAGGGGAGATGTGAGGCAGAAATCCCTCCCTGGGAGGGGACTGAGGCCCTGGAACAGGCTTCCCAGAGAGGTTGTGGCCGCTCCATCCCTGACAGTGTCCAAGGGCACCCTGCTCTGGTGAGAGGTGGTGCTGCCCTTGGCAGAGGGTGGCACTTGGGGAGCTCTGAGCCCACTCCCAACCCAATCCAGTCTGGGATTCTATGGCAGGACTCCTGTTTGCACATCTACACCTCCAGAGGTGTCCTCCACCCACAACCAGGCTGCATTCCCAAGGGCACTCAGACCCTGCATTTCCACCCAGTCAAGTCAGTGTGACCCAGGAGGCTATCAACACTCAGCATAGACCCCACCGCAGCAGCTCTCCCACTCCAACAGGCAGCAAAGACAAGACTATTTGCCATTCCTGGACGACTCAGCCAGGAGCATTTCTAGAGATCATCTCCAGCCCCTGCGCCTCAGCACAGCGCTGCTTCCCTGGGTCAGCCGGGGATTCCCCATGGAAAACAAACACCAAATTCCTGCAGCCTTGGCAAGCTGCTCCTCGAGGCAAATGAAGTACAAAGACAGCCCATCTGGAGCTCCTTCCCTGCAACAGGACATCTCTGCATCCCAATAGCCACTACAAACCCTGATAGCCCCCTGGCTGCCCTGCTCCAGCACAGGGAGCACTGTGTGTGCACGCAGGTCCCTCTCTGGCTCTGGGAAGCTACAACACAGGAACTGTGTGGAATTTATCATAGAATAGGGGGATTGGGAGAGACCTCTGAGATCATCCAGTCCAACTCCCCTGCGAGAACAGGATGCCCTAGAGCAGATCCCACATGAGCAATCCAGGAGGGCTTGGGATGGCTACAGAGCGGAGACTCCACAGCCTCTCTGGGCAGCCTGGGCCAGGGCTCTGCTCCCCTCCCAGTGAAAAACTTCCTTCTGTTTAGGTGGAACTGCTGGGTCCC
The DNA here is from genome assembly GCA_028565055.1 of Phoeniculus purpureus. NCBI lineage: Eukaryota > Metazoa > Chordata > Aves > Bucerotiformes > Phoeniculidae > Phoeniculus > Phoeniculus purpureus. The sequence continues at coordinate 18,395 of JAOXOE010026327.1, forward strand.
AGTTTGTGCCCAGTGCCCCCTTGTCCTGTCGCTGGGCACCACTGGTCCCATCTCCTGACCCCCACCCTTTAGCTATTGATCAGCACTGATGAGATCCCCCCTCAGTCTCCTCCTTTCAGGCTGAACAGCCCAAGCTCTCCCAGCCTCTCCTCAAGCCCCCCGATCATCCCAGTGGCTGCACTGGACTCTCTCCAGTAGCTCCCTGTCGCGCTCTAACTCTGTTTACAGCAAGAGGAACAGCAACAACCACGAGACCTGAATAGTCAAAACAAAGGGCAGAACATCTCTGTCCCACAAGCCAGGCCCCACTGCCACGTGGCTCCTGCCCCCTTCCACCAGAAACAGGGGATCCATGCTGCAACGACACTCATACACATCAGACCAAAGCAGCTACTGAAGGCTTCTTCTCATCCCCCCACAGTGCTGTCAGTGACTTCTCCAACACGCACCACAAAGTGCAGGGCCAGTACAAGGTGCCTGGGTACAACAAGTACTGGGTGTCAGGGGACAACCTGAGCGCAGTCAGCAGGTCACAGCGGGGTGCAAGTACTGGCACAGCCCAAATTACCCAACCAAGGAAGCCTGAGAGGGAAGCCGGGAGCCCCTCTGCTCTGAGGACAGGCTGAGGGAGCTGGAGCTGTTCAGTCTGAAGAAGGCTATAGGGAGACCTTGAAGTAGCTTCCAGCGCCTGAAGGGGCTCCAGGAAACCAGGAGAGGGACTTCTTCCAAGGGATCCAGTGCTGGAACAAGGGGGCTTGGTTCAGGCTAAAAGAGGGGAGATCTGAGGCAGAAATCCCTCCCTGGAAGGAGGCTGAGGCCCTGGAACAGGTTGGCCAGGGAGGTTGTGGCTGCTCCATCCCTAGCAGTGTCCAAGGGCAGGTTGGCTGGGGCTGTGGGCACCCTGATCTGGTGAGAGGTGTTGCTGCTCCTGGCGAGGGTTGGGGGGGTGGCACTGGGCAAGCTCTGAGCTCCTCCCAGCCCAGTCTGGGATTCTAAGATTAAGCTGTGCACCATCACCTCAACCTCACACAGAGTCACCTCCTCACCCCAGCCAAGCCAACTACAGGGACTCCCAGCCATAGTCCCAAGTTCAGAGGCCTCAGCAGCTGCAGACTGATCCAGGAAATGAGAAGAAGGTTGTTTATCAACAGTAGCTTCCTCCCTGAAGCCGCCTGCCTGCACGGGGCACCCTTTCTTTCCTTCAGCTGCACTTCTGCTACAGCTGATCACCCTACACATCCCAGAGCAAGCATCGCTTGAGCTCCACAGAACCTACGGTATTTCCTAAGGTACTTCCATCAGGATCAACTGAGGGACCCTTCCATCCATCAGAGAGGCCACGCTTCTGCTCACTACCACCCTGCTTCAAGCTAACGTAGAGCTACTGCAGCAGATCCAGCTCAAACAGCTCTACCCTTGGTGCCCCCTCCTCCCCAAGTCCACATCACCTCCCTCGCACTGGATGACACCCAATCCCAAATCCTTGGTGAGGAAGTCTGTACTGGAGTGAAGCCAGATCAGCACCACAACAACAGTGATGGGTTGGGGGTGGTGCAGCTCCCTGAGCTACCCATGAGCAGAAGAACCAGGTACCCAAGAGCCACTGTGTTTTTTCACGGGGTTTTCTATCAAACCCTATGAACTCAACCACCTACCAGCTGATTTGAGTGCACAAGTTTTCTCAAACTCAGAAAAGCTCTTTGAAGACTGGAGCTGGGAGCCTGACCACAGTATCTCAACTAGAAACATGAGGGTTTGGCAATTACCCACCTGGGGGTTTTATGGGTTGGGCTGCTTTGGAGCCTGGGGTGAGATGGAGCCTTTGGGTTGGGTACTTCTGAGGGCAGCTCCTGTCAAGGTTTAGCCTTTCAGGGGATTCTGGAGATCAGTGGATGAAGAGCAGTGCATAGCAGCTCCAGAAGGTCTGACCCCACTGGGGATTCCCTCACTCTTCTTCCCAAATCAGTTTGTTTAAAGAAATTAAAAGGAGATGACAGCAGGGCACAGAGATGCACCAAAGGGTCTAGCTGCGGGGTGGCACTTGGGACTCTGAAAAGAATTAACTGCATCCCAGAATCACTCAATTATTGAGGCTGGAAAAGACCTCTAATATCATCAAGTCCAGCCTTAGACCTAACATCCCATCTCTTTGCCGGGCAGTAGCTACTTCAGAGCCTCTCAGACAGCAAATACAGGGTCCAGACCCATTTCTGTTTATGAAACTCAACTCCCTCACAGCCCTGCTTGCATCCCCTACCCGGTAAGAGCTCTCACCCTTCTTTGAACAGAGCCCTCCTTCACAAAACGGAGACAGAACCCAAACTCCTCTCCCTCTCCTTTAAGGAGATTTGACTACACCCAGCATGGACAGGTACCCCAGGAGCATGAGCTGTCGTTATCCTCAGGTTGGAAAAGACCTTCCAGCTCATCCAGTCCAACCCTGACCCCTGCTATTCCATCCCACCCCCAAACCCTGGCCCTGAGTTCCACATCTTCCTGACTGGGAAGCACAGCCAGGGATGGAGATTCAACCCCCTCCTCGGGCTGCCTCTGCCAAGGCCTAAGAACCCTTTCCAGGGAGAAGTTTCTCCTCAGGGCCAGCCTCACCTTCCCCTGGGGCAGCCTGAGGCCACTTCCTCTGGTCCTGCCCCTTGTTCCTTGGGAGAAGAGACCAACCCCCACCTCTCTCCACCATCCTGCCAGGTAAAGGTCTCTCCTCAGGTTCCTTCTCTCCAGCCCAACCAGCCCCAGCTCCCTCAGCTGGTCCTCACAGGGTCTGTCCACTCAAGATCCTCTTTGACTTTATCCCCCACCTGAGGGACTAGCCCTTCACAGAAAGGCTGCTCCATCCTGGAAGCCGCACTGACTGTCACTCTGGGAAAAGAAGCGGAAAAACTTCTCTTTTTGGGATTCACAAGGCACCACCTTGGGAAGATGAGGGCTGGAGCCCCTGTGCTTTAGGGACAACATGAGGGAGTTGGAGCTGTTTTGCTGGAGAGGAGAAGACTCCAGGGGGACCTTAGAGCAGCTTCCAAGACCTGAAGGGGCTCCAGGAGAGCTGCAGAGGGAATTTTGTAAATGGATCCCATGCTGGGACAAGGGGTCTGGGTTCCAGCTCCAAGAGGGGAGGTTGAGATGAGATCTGAGGCAGAAAACCCTCCCAGAGAGGGGCTGAGGCACTGGAACAGGCTGCCCAGGGAGGTCGAGGCTGCTCCTTCCCTGGCAGTGTCCAAGCGCAGGTTGGATGTGGCTGTGGGTACCCTGCTCTGGTGAGAGGTGTTGCTGCCCTTGGCTGGGTGGTGGCACTTGGGGGAGCTCTGAGCTCCCTCCCACCCAGCCCTGTCTGTGAAGCATGGGGAGGTAACTGCTGCCCTACAAACTGTCCCATATCAGTCAGAGCAAGGAGACAAACAACTGGAGAACTTGCAGACAAAAAATAAAACTTAAAACCCAAATGATAAACTGAAGGTAAAACGAAGCAGAAAAGAATAAATAGACAAAACTAAAAATTAAAACAAAAAAATAAAAATCTTAAACCCCCCACAAAAAAGGAATCAAAAGAAAAACTTTTAAAAATGGAATCAGAATGAAATGTGGAGAAAAGACTGAAATAAAGGAGAATAAAATAAACATAAAGTAAATAACGTCAGTTAAATAAAAACAAAGAACAATTTAAAAAATAAAGATGAATGGAATAAAAATAAATGAAGATGGAAGAAAGAGGGAAAGAAAGAGGGAAAGAAAGAGGGAAAGAAAGAGGGAAAGAAAGAGGGTAAGAACGAGGGACAGAAAG
>JAOXOE010026328.1:0-22186 GCA_028565055.1 Phoeniculus purpureus
CCCTCCCCAACCCCGCCCGGGTCCTGCGAAGTGTCTCGGTGCGGAGGGCCATTCCTGGGGGGGCTGTCATAGCGGTTTCGGGCGGGGGCAGGGCCTGGCCCAGCGCGCCTCATTCCTCAGCCCTTGCACTCCCCTTCCCCAGCCCTTGCGCATCCTGTTCTCCGGCCCTTGCGCTCCCCTTCTCTTCCCTGCTGGACTGCGTGGCCCTGCCCCAGTCGCTCGGTTCCCGCTGGGTTGCCGCGTTTTCCCTGCCCTGCCTCACCGGGGAGGGGGGGCCCGAGCCGCTTCCTTGGCCGTGGGGCTGTGCCCCAGCCTGATAAGCTGAAGGACGGGGCTGTGCAGGGCGCGGGGGCTCTGTCAGCCCTGGCAGAGGGGCCTCTCGAATTTCTCATTCTGTTTCCTGATGGTTTGCTGGAGTTCAGCAAAGGTGTCTGCGACACCCAGTTCCCAAAGTGAAGGCGCTGAGCTCGTCTCCAACACCATGTAGGAGCTAATAGGGCCTTTTAGGCCACAGCTGAAGCACAGCAAGTGCTTAGGACTTCACTATTGGACTTTGGCTTCTTTTGGGAGGCAGTTATTCCTCAGTTACCTACTCAATGTTTCTCTTACAGACCTCCTGAAAGGGCTAAGCGAGATGGGGAAAATAGGAAAAAAGGCTTTTTTTTAAATAACGAGCTGCCAGAACTACTGCATAGTAGCAAAGGTATAAACTATGTTGTCATTTGTTTAATTTGGATGTTAATGGTGTCTGTGCCATCCATGTGTTTGGATTCAGGACTCCTTTGGAATTGGTTTGTTGCTCTGCAGCACATGCCAGAATTTCAGATGTGGGTTTAGAAATCGCTTTCTGTTTCTTAAGTCTTCCATAGCCTTGTGTTTCCCCTCAGGAGTAGCTGCCAAGAATGTTGAATGCAAGCGGGTACTGCTTTCGTTTACTGTGGGTTTTCTCAATTGAAATACTCAGCCTTCATAAAACAAAGTAAAACTTTTTCTTTTTGAAAGGCTTGTCTCATTGGTAGCCAGTGATAGCACAAGAGGCAGCGGGTGTGAGCTGGAACATAGAGTCCACGTAAATATGAGAAGAAGCTTCTTCACAGGGAGGGTGACAGCAGTGAAATAGGCTGCCCAGGGGGGTTGTGGAGTCTCCTTCTTTGGAGACATTTAAAACCTGCCTGCCAATGTTCCTGTGCGACTTGATCTAAGGGATCCTGCTCTCTCTGGCAGGGGAGTTGGACTAGGTGATCTTTCAAGGTCCCTTCCAATCCCTAATGTACTGTGATTCTGTGAGATGTGAATGTGCAATGTGGGTAGTATTGCTGGGCTGCTCTTCTCATAGTGTTCCCTTTCTTAAAGCCTAAGTGTGCAAGAAAAAATAAATTTGTTTCATTCCAACTTAAAACTTTCCAAAGTTTAATAATCCCACATTACATCTGGGAGCAGCTACATACATACCATCTTAACGAACTTTATACCATTGTGCTCTGGGACTTGGAAAACCTCAGGGCAATTTCTGGAAGCAGTGACTTGGGTAACGTCCAAAGAGAAAGCGCTGTGGGATGGAAGTAGGAGAACTGGCTAAACTAGCATGGAAGCAAGAAATTCCTAGCAGTGATATTTTTTCCCCCTAAGTAACCCCCTTGGGCTTTCAGTTACTGTAAACAGCTTGTCTTAAAATAATTGTCAAGTCAGACAGATGTTCAACCATATGACAGAAAGTTGAGGGCAATCTAGGGTATGATCAGGAGTGATTTTTAACATTGCTTTCCTGAACCAACAGGGCTTCTTAATGAACTTATAACTTCAGGGAGTGGTGTGCGAAGGGGATGCTCTTGAGACATCCTCTGTTCAGGAATAAATAGGTGTTTGTCTCCAAAATTAAATCTGCTGTGGTTCTATAAACAGAAGACAAACATTCAAGATAGAAAATGATGAGTAGACAACAAACTCTGTGCCTGCAAGTAGTTGAAGACTATTGGTTAAGGGTTTTGGTTGATGGCAGTAGTGGAAAACAGCAATAGCTTTGCTAACATGCACAAATGTTCCTGGTTTGGGAGCTGATCATGGAGCGGATAATGATTTTTGACTGTTGGGTGGTTTCTTTAAATTAATGTTAATGAATTTTAATACTATAACTGCTTTCTCTGGTACGTTCTTACTTAAGCTGACGAGTCCTATGATTGAAACTGGTGTTTCTTTCAGTCTTTCTTCTTGTGAATTCTACTGTGTGAACTTCACACATGCTGACCTAGAACAAAAGTGGACAGCTTAGCTGCTGTGCTGTTCGCAATGGCTGGAAAACTACCAATCAGGGGGTCTGTTTTTTTCTTCTTTTGCTTTGATAAGGTTATATTTTTAAATCACCATTTGTAGTGCCAGTCAGATGATTTTTGTTGTCATCTGAAAGGAAGCGTCCGCGTGCAAGGGTGCTGAATTTTTAAGCAGATAATTCATGAGCTTTTGCGTTAGAAGTAGCTTGTCCTTGAGCAATGCAATGTTACATCATGCAGCCTGATAACTGTAGCCTCCGTTTACAAGTTGGCACTTCTAGTCTTTCCCTCAGCATCGATTTGGTCACCTGAGTGATGAAGATATAAGAAATGTCGGCACTTGGCACTAACAGGATGTTTTAAAACCTTAATGTTTAAGTCTGTTCTCTGCAAAATAACTAAAACTTGTGGTTTTAGTTATTTTGGTTCTCTTACATTTTTTGTGGAGCAGTGTAGAAAATCAAGTGTGCAAAGAATATGTGTTAAATAGTGCAGTGCTCAGCATTGTGTATGGTTTTGGCTGAGTTTGAACAGGGGCATCTTCACCTCCCTGAATACTCTGGGAAGCGAGAACAGTGCAAAAGTTGGTTACCCTCTGTCTGCCCCAGCGGGACCTGGGGCTTTGATAGGTTTCCTGGTAAAACAAAAAAAAAATACAGCTATGTGTTATATCAGTTCTGTTACGATTTTTATGATTTTAAGAACTAGACTACTCTAGACCTTGACATTCAAGAATACATTATCTCAGTCCTCGACTGCTTAATAATTACTATGCAGGAGAATGTATGATGATGTAATGACTTACTTTGTGTTATTAAAGGTTCCTAATAACAAGTTACATGAGAGTAATAAGCAATTAAATGTGTCAGATGCCTCTCACCATTACTCTCAGTTATACTCTTCAGATCTTCAGAAGTTTATCGTTGATTTGGTGCATAATGTCTTCATTTTCAGGATCAATAAGTTACAAGAACAGACTAAGCCTACTTAAACTCTGTTTTTTTTTTTTTTAAAGAATACAGTTACCATTGGAAACTCATTTGCAGACAGAGTCTTTAGATTATGTGGGGATATTTCATTATGCATATAATTCAGTGAGACAGATCTCTAGTAGATTACAGCAGCCTCCATTCAGAAAATGCAGGAGGCTGGACAACCTTGGTGTCCCAGGATTATTGTAATTGTACTGGGAGGGAACACAAAAGGTGAATTATCCAGAAATACATCTGGACCCTTTAGTCTTGATCCTCTCAGGTTTATAATCCGAAACTTAAATTGTGTGTCTCACTCTGTTGGACATGTAGTGCCTGTGATTTGCCTTAGGCTGGATGAAAACCTCGTTCTGTGGTATCCCGATTCAGGTCCTTTGCTCTGTGCTGTTCAGAGCTTAAGACGAGCGAAGGGTTGTGGCCATTGGGATGCCAGGAGCTTCTGGGGTGTCACAAAGCAATTTACATGCGCATGAGATTTGTCAAGACATGTTTTTGGGAAGTGTAACTTCATTATGTTCTTAGTAGTGTTATTTTTACTCATCTTTTTTTAGGGCCCCCAAAACAATCTGTTAATGTATCTCACTGGGGTTTGATTGCAATGACAGTTCAAAAGTAATGGTGATCTGGAAAGTTTGTGGATGGTCAGTGTTTGAACTCTGAGGTGTCAGTGGTTCTGTGATTCACGTCATGCACTTCAGACCTAACCAGCTCTGGTCACTGAGGTCCCAGAGGCTGATGTAGTTGCTGTTCCCTGTGGTGGGTCAGTGCAATCAAGTGAGAACAAGAATGCTTTAACAATAACTCTCAATTGTAAAACATGTCTGTGGTAAGGCTAGGGAGAAGTTGTCTCACAAGCCTGTTCATAATTATCCATTTAGGAGCATGTTTTGGAAGTGAAAACCCTGATGGAAGAGCAGAAGCTCTCCCACATGTGTGTTTTCTTCCTGGGTTTTGCACCACATCAGCGCAACTGCTGAACAGCTGTTCAATAGTGAAACAGAAATGCTGCCCGTCTTTAGAGATGCAAATAACTTTCTTGTATGTCGTTTTAAGGGCTGTGCAACACTTTCATTGTTCAAGTGGGTTGATGTTACCATGCAGTTTGTTTAGGTGGATTCCTCTTCAAAACTGACCTTTAAATAGAGAGATTTGTCTTGAGAAGTCAAGGTGTATCTTCCCTTTTTTGTTTGTTTAGTTAATGTCTTGACAGGAGCAAACACAGTAACACCCTTCAGCTGGAATCTATTAGGCATCCACTATAAATGTAGCTTTACAGGAAATTCAACCATTGCAGAAACTCTGACTTTCTAAAGCTTTTACAAAGTTGTGGTGTCATATTAAAACTCTTTTACAAGCAGGCTGCTAGCTATGAGCATGAGCTCGTACTGCAGGATGTGTTTCTTGCACTGCAGGGCTTTGCACTAGGTTAGTCAGCTCTTGTCCTCCTGTTTTATTTGCAATACAATTGCTGTCATTATTGTTTAAGTCTCCATGAAAATGATTTGTGAGATGTCTTGTACAGTACAAACGCAAAACCTGCCCTGAGAGAGAGAATGGGTCCAGAGACAGAGCTTCAAAGTGCCTTTGAGTAGGAAGATCTATAAACTTAAATCTGTCACTGTTTCTGCTGTTCTGGGGGTTTTCTCTGGTGATGTTTTACGCTGTGATTGTCTTCACCAACATCAGTGACTGATTTGTAGGGCTGATTACGTTATGATGAGAAATACTGGAATGTACTTAATTTTACCTTCAAAGTAAGTTTTGAATCAAAGGGAAGTGTTCATAAATGATTAATTATACATCCAGTGATGCTTATGTCCAAAGCCACTGTGCATGGAGTTACTGATCACTTCCCACCTTGTCTGGTACACATAAGATGAAACAAACCCTCAGGAAACTACCAAGCAGTAACCAGATTTACAACACAGGATTGAATTACTGATTCCTTTGAACAGCGTGGCTGGTTTATCAGTCATGGTCAGGCCTAGTGTTGTGGGTAGAGAAGACATGTAAACCAGGATTTTGTGATCTTTTACAGTTATGGGCAAGGACATACCTTCTAGCTCGGGGCTACAGACCATTGAATGCTGCACCAGATGCTCTCAGGTGGAAAAATCTCTGAGATACCGATGTAGCTTTAAAAAAAAGAGAACATTCACAAAGTTCTGGGGGATCTCAGTGAAGTGTTTTGCATCAGAACATGTGAATCTACTGGAATCAAGTTTCCTTGGTTTGTTGGATTCTTAGGTCAGTAGAAGTTCTGTGAGCCGAGATCCTTGGCTGTAGAAAAGAATTTTTGGCTGAAGTGAAGCTGGAAATAATCATACGTTCTGGAGGTAATTGAGCGCTATACTGTGAGGACATTTTCTGTCCATTTTTTTTGTTCCATTAATAATCCTTCACAGAAACAAATTCTGTAGCCTGAACTCAGTTGCTAACCAGCCTTCTAGCATTTCAGTTGGCTCCAATTCTTGTGCAGTATCACCACAAATCTGTATTTCTGAAAGAACAGAACATGGTTCTCTGCCATAAATCTGTTTGGCTCGTGTGTTCCAAGCTAAATTTTCAGGTGCTCAGTTTGCTTCAAGTGCTTTAAAAATAAATTCAGCTAAACAATGAACTTGGGATGCTTCGCTGAGCCCCCACAACTCTCCTCCTCCATGGGATGTGGGAGAGAATCGTGAGGGCAAAAGCAAGGAAACTTGAGGGTAGAGACAAAGACACTCAAAGGCAGGGAAAAGAGTCAAAGAGAAATAAAGGTAAACCAGAGATGCAAAAACAATTGCTCGCTACCAGTGACCTGTGTCCAGCCTGTCCCTGAGCAACAGCCACCCCTGCAAAACTGCCCTCCAGTGTTCCTGCTAAGGGTTCCTGTGTACAAGAGAATTATAGAACAGCTTCATCTGGAAGAGACCCTCAAGATAGTTAAGTCCAACCTTTTCCTAGCCATATCAGCACCACTAAACCATGTCCCTCAATGCAATAATCTACTCTTCTCTTAAACACCTCCAGGGAGGGTAACAACTCCTTCCCTGGGCAGGCTGTTCCAATACCTGACAGCCCTTTCAATAAGAAGTTCCTCCTAACAACCAACGTGAACCTCCCCTGACACAGCTTAAGGCCACATAGAGAGTATGAGAGTCAGCTGTCATGGCAATGTTGTCCACCCTCAGTTTGTTAGCTGTGGGGCAGGAAGGGAGAAAGACACTTGATTCAGGGTGACTCTTGATGCAGGACATTTAGTAACTCCTGACTACATTAAGGCCTCTAAGATGATAGCTGCAACCTTCAAAGAAATGGAGAAGTGACATGACCTGCCATCTTCAGCTGATGCTCTTCACCTGACCTCTCAGTGCTTCGTTTAACAGCTTGAGAAGGAAGTTGTCTTTCTGTTACTGGGGGAGTGGAGTGAGTTTCTTCTTGCCAAGAAGTCTGGGTGGAAGATGCTATTTTACATTTGAACTTTGGAGTAAGGAACAAATCTACCCTTGTAAATAAAAAACTCTCCTGAATCCTGCCACCTGTGCAGCTGTTCTTTAGTTAAAGAGATTTAAAGTGCATAATAATTACAGCAGGTATCTAAATTGCCAATTAAATTGACTTCTTGGTTAATTTCTGTAGATGTTTTAGATCCAGTGTTGTTGGTAACCTAATTTCATGAGTCAATTAAGATTCATCTTAGCTGAAGCTTTCATTCAGAGATGAAACACTGTGGTTTGATGCTTTCTGGAGCTGTGTACGAAGCAAAAACACATGAATATTTATCTTCTAGTTCAAGCTATTTATTTCTGTCCCTTGAAGTACTACAGCTCTGTTTCATTTCAGCTGGCAACTCCCGAGAAGGTGGACCTGGTGCTTATTCCACCAGTCATACCACAGACTGTTGGGGTTTTTTTTTGTTCTCCTGTTACAATTTTTATTATATTTAGTGTTAATGTGAAGGGTGTGTGTGTTTGATCTTCTGCTGGAAGTCTCTCTCTGGACAGAAGGTGCATCTTGAACCCAGGCTAGGAAACGAATGAAACTGTTTATTAAAGTATGCTGTTGGGTGGATTAAACGGGGCGCGGAATTAATTGTCCTTTGTATCGAGCTAATTTTAAATTCTGGCAATACTATTTCAGTTACACTGAGTTGGTGCCCCTTTTGGCCCAGCAAATAAAAGCCTAAACCTGAAAACTGAATGTTTATTCAGAGTTTGTGGGCTTTGCCCCCTTCTCCTTCTCCCCTTGGGCATGATTAGAATGTCAGATTTCACTGAAAGTCTTATATTTTCCCTTCTTGCAGTATTCTTCTTTCAAGTTAATAAGTTTATTCTGGAACTTGCTGTGGAAGTGCCCATCCAACAAAACCTTACTAAGCTTGTGATAAAGCTGAGGGATATGCTACTTGCTAATTCTGTGGTGGGACTCCAGCCCCTCCTGGCTCTGACTGCTCTTTATTTTCATAACTGCTAACACTTCTGCGCTTGGTTTTACTTAAGCGCACTTGGGTTTGTCTCACAAGTAGACTGAAGACACCAGGATTTAGCCTGAAGAAATGAGTCTGAGGGGAGACCTTATTGCTGTCTACAGATACCTGAAAGGAGGTTTGCAGAGAGGTGGGGGTTGGTCTCTTCTCACAAGTAACAAGTGATAGGGCAAGAGGAAATGGCCTCAAGCTGCACCAAGTTTAAATTAGACACCAGGGAAAAACTTGTTCAGGGAAAGGGGCATCAGGCTTTGGAACAGGCTGCCTAGGGAGGGAGTTGAATCTCCATCCCTGGACGTGTTTCACAGTTGTGGAGATCTGCAGCTTGGGGACAGGGTTTAGCCTTGGGACAGTTGGGTGAATGATTGGACCTGAAGATCTTAAAGGTCTTTTCCAGCCTGAAGGATTCTGTAATTCTATGATTTGTAAAGGTAGCAGCATGGTGTCAACAAAGCAGCAACTTTCCAGAACTACTGCATGATGTGAAATTTCAGCTTCAGTTCTGGAGGAACAAGAAGATGCTGCAGATGTAGACAGACAGGCTTCAGATCTGCTCCTGCTGAACTGCATTCCAGCACAGTGAGCCAGTCCAGCTGTAAATGCTTCCCTGCTTCCCTTTCTATGGAAATGTAAATGTTTCTTTAAGGAGGAGTAACTTTTGGTTAACCAGCTGGGTCTTTGTTGAGGGTCAACAGAGCAGAATGAGTTAGTATGAAGGAACTAGTTATGTTCCATTAACTAAGTCACAGTGATTACATGTTTAAACTCTTACAGATTGTTCTGAACAGGGAACGGTGTTTGGGGTTCTCTGATGGGTGTAGAAGATCGAATGATCCAATTTCTTAGTGACACGGACATAAGTTGTTTTTGTAACTTTTTCTCTTGAGGAATGGAATTTGAGAAGGAGCAAGCAAATTTGGTGGCAAATTTGAGGCAGAACTAACTCATCCAGGTAAATGATGCAGGAAATTTCAACTTACAGTACTCAACAGAGCTGTGAATGATGTGATGGACAACCGTTAGGGGTCATCTGGCCAAAACTGTGGAGGGTGTAAGTGCCAAAGAGAAGCCTTTGCTTAGCTGGCTGTGGATCTCCACACTTTTGGATTCAGAGAGAAGCTGTGAAGGTGGACTTTTTATGAGGGACTGTAGTGGTAGGACAACTACAAGATTAGATCTTAGGAAGAATTTCCTCCCTGTGAGGGTGATGAGGCACTGGAACAGGTTGCCCAGGAAGGTTGTGGCTGCTTCATCCCTGGGAAGTGTTCAAGGCCAGGCTGGATGGGGCTGTGGTCAACCTGGTCTGGTGAGAGGTGTCACTGCCCATGGCAGGGAGGTTGGGACTGGATGATTTCTGAGGTCCCTTCCAAACTAAGCCATTCAATGATTCTAAGGTAGAGCCTCTCACTCTTAGGAGCTGCATGTGTATCTGCTTGTATGCACACCCACTGACACAAGTGTCACACAGTGTGCTGAGCAAATCAGGCATTTTATGAAGTGGTCTGCAAAGTCTTGCACTTTGGTTTTCCTGGTTTTAAAAATAATTTCAAGTGGAGGAAATGTCTTAAAATAGATGGGAACTCAAATAGTGTTAAATAGGTGGGCAGAGCCTGGAACTGATCTTGAGGGCTCTATACCTCTGGAAAAGAGTTCCCTGTGCCTTCTACTGCTGGGCACTGTCCACTCAGCACAGAGCTAAGCCTTTAAAAGAAGTCTGTCACCACAGGCCAGATACCCGGGTTCCTGTTGCTGTCGAGTTACAGGTTCAAGGCAGGGCTTGACAGAACGGTTTGCTGTACATTATTCATAACCAGATGACTGACAGGTACAGAATGACTTCATCCTTCCTTCATCATGGGACCTTGCCTGTCACTGTGGTGTAGGTGGTGCAAGTAGTTAACGTTCTCTGCACTGAGGCTGTACAGATCATTGACAGAAGCAGGTTTTCCCCTGAGAGTGAGCCCCTAGGGATGTGTCTTTGTACATGTTGTGACTGTTGGTGTGCCATGTGTGTTTAGGAACAGACCTGTTTGCTCTCTGCCTATACCAGATGTGCTTTTGGAAAGCCATGTGTCAATCCTAGTGGTTCCCTCCTTGCTGTAGAACCTATTTCAGGGTGGCCTGTGGATTTTTGGGGTTTTCTGCAGTATTTACTGCATGCTTGGTTTTGTCCTTTGCAAAACATCCTTGTGCCCTTTAAGAAAAGGACTTTTTATGGTTGTCAGTCACACAGGAATGTGTGAACCTTTTCTGATAAGTTGTGATAATTTAAATGAATTATAATGAATAACTTGCTTTTGACTAGCCGTGTACCACTACTGACCTTTAAATAGCACAAGTTCAAAACAGACTTTATGTTCATGTGCCTAGCAGTTAGTTATATTCCCATCCCTTGCCTGTTCAGGTTTTGTGATTTCATTCTTGGACAAACATGGCATTTTTATTTCAGCATTTGATATCTGCATTTCTGAATTGTGATACTGGGCAGCATGAAAACTTGTGTAACTGGTTTGGATTTACAACATCACGGAGGTGCAAAGCTTATTTCAGAGGAAGCAAGAGGGTGGTCCTTTGATTAGAAGGTAACAAGAGCCCTTATAATCATAGAATCACAGACTGTTTGAGTTGGAAGGGACTTCAGATCATCCACTTCCAATCCCCTGCCATGGGCAGCGACACTTATCACCAGACCAGGTTGACCACAGCCCCATCTAACCTGGCCTTGAACACTTCCAGCAATGAAGCAGCCACAGCCTTCCTGGGCAACCTGTTCCAGTGCCTTATCACCCTCACAGGGAGGAAATTCTTCCTAAGATCTAACCTAAATCTCCCCTTTTTTATTTTAAAACCATCACTCCTTGTCCTGTCACAGCAGCTTCTGCTAAGAAGACTGTCCCTGTCTTTCTTATAGACCTTTTTAAGTACTCTCGCTAGTCTGGTTTTATAGATTAGCCTGCAAACAAGCAAAATGACCAGAGAAACAAGGTTCTACCCAACTAACTTGTGCAAGATTTGCTTCAATAAATCATGTTATGCTTCAGTGTTTTCTGTTAGCTGCTTTCGTATGACTTTAAATGTCATTTCAAGGAATAGAATTGTATAGTGAATATTCTGGACAACCCAGTGCAGAGAATGTCTCAGAGCAAAATGTAAGCTAATATAGCCTGCAGGACAGATTTACCAACCCATTATGACGTTGTACTGTTGTGATGGGTATTAGACTCCTTTTGGATGTTATCTGCTGTTTTTCAGCTTGAGCTTCAAAAATAGCTTCTGTCCCGTAGGGAAATGAATCTGTTACAAAAATAGAAGTAAATGTGACACATGCTCACAAATCCCATAATAAATCCAATTACTATTTACCAAGCCATAGCCTTAAAATATGAGGAAACAGTAGAGCTTTGTCACTTATCATGTAAACCACAAAATCTGGGCTGGTTGTGGTCGAGGGGTGTTGTCATCACTGAATTACCAATTCCCCTTCTCTTAAGATGCCTCTGCTTGCAGCTTTGTTCCTATTATTTATGAAAAGATGAATATTCACTTTGGTCACCAGTGTAACAGTGCATCTGGGCTGTAATCCCCAGCCAAAAGCACCTTTCTGAAGGTTCTGATGATTACTGTGTCTGTAAGAAAATATCTAAATATGCTTTGTATTTCTCCTGTGCTGTAAGACTAAAAGCTGTGACTGTGCCATGATGTTTATGCTTTATGAAAGATTTTCACAGTATCACAGTATTACCAAGGCTGGAAGAGACCTCATAGATCATCAAGTCCAACCCGTTATCACAGAGCTCAAGGCTAGACCATGGCACCAAGTGCCACGTCCAATCTTGCCTTGAACAGCTCCAGGGACGGCGACTCCACATTTTCCAGTGTGGCAGTTGGTCCCAAGCTCCAGGTCTGTGGGACGCAGGAGTGTCTCGCCCTTTGTTGAATGGCAGTTTTGATAAAAGCTGTTAACTGTAGGTGCTGGTGTGCAAGTGAATTTCTTTGGCTAAATCATAGACATGAAGGAGGAAATGCAGATATTACAAATGCTCAATATGAAGCAAACAGGATGTTTTTTGTCTTCTGGCATTTCAACCTGGTTGAAACTAACTTTCTGCTGTAGCATTTAGCAAGAGAGAAAGACGTAGTCCCAGCTTGTTGGCTCATGAAAGCCACGTGCTGTTATCATTGTGTGCTCAGCTATGTGCAAATTCACATTAATGTCTGCTAAATAAAACGAATAAGTTATATGAGTGTTAACTTTCTTCTGGATATACTGCTGGTGTGTTTGGAAGGTTTGGAGAGACTCTCAGGGCTGAGAACAGCTTTGGTTTTGTTAAGTCAAGGACAGGCTTTCCCTAGGCAAGAGAACAAAGGGACAGGTACGCTGACTTGTGCTGGCAGTACAGATTTAAATCATTGTTATCAATTCTGCTGTTTGGTTGACCCAGAAAGATACCCTTGAACCAGTTGTGAATGAAGAAAGGTTTCTCTTGTCCTTTGATTTGGAGGCAGCATGGTTTAGTGGCCCAAACTGTGTCTTAGTCGTTTAGAAGTGAGGCTGCTGCTCCTTACCCTGATGCAAGAAAGCTGATGGTTTAAAGGTCTCTGATTAGAGAACAGCACAGGAAAAAAGGAAGGAAGCTACCACCCAGCTGAGAGCAATTGCAACAGCACTGCAGCAGCAGTTAGGAGAAGGAGCTGTAGGATGTTTTTGTCCTTGTGGAGGTGAGGACTTCAGGCCGGGTTGGATGGGGCTCTGCACAACCTGCCTCCTATGGCAGGGGGTTGGAAGTAAATGATCTCTGAGGTTCATTCCAACCTAAACCGTCCTGTGATTCCACGACTTGTAAATAAATTGATGAAGACTATGTGGAAGCTCAGATACTCACTATGATACAGGGATTGATCTGAGATCCTGTAGTGGCAAGGAAATACGGAGCTTCTAAGGGAAAAGTGACCGGCTGAAATACCTGACCCTGATGGGCAAAACACTTGAAGGCAAGCGCTGTGTTCATTAAGGCAGATGAGTTCCAAAACGAGATATTTTGGCTCCTCCTCCTGAATGACGAATTGGAAGGACTGTTTTTGTTGGAGACATTCAAGTATCTTTTGTTCTGGGTGGTGAAGTAAAAAGGCTCGAACTGCAGGAGGAGTGATGCAGTTTGATTCCTTGCAGAAAGGAGGAAGGAATTGGCTTCAAGCATGGCAAACTCTTCTGTGAGGGGCAGAGTGGGCTTCTGCTTTGTTTCTCTTAATTGGAATGGAATTGTGCAAGTTATAATTACTCTGGAAAAACTACTGTCACAAAAGCAGTGGGATCTTCAAGGATCATAAAAAATTGAGACTGACAGATTGAGGTTGTTCACTAAGAGGTATCAATAGCATCGCTTGGGCTGAGTTATCCCTGTGTGCTCAGCTTGTTGTTAGTACCTGATAAACATTTGTAAGGGTGAAAACTAAATTTTCTCATTATTCTCCATAGACTAAAATTGGGTGAAGTACAAATGTTTACGCTATACCATTGCCAACCATCTGGGAAAAAACTGAATTTAGTCTGTCCATAAAGTAGAACTGGAACACTTCATAAATCTGTAAGTTATTTGCAGTGTGCATGGGTTTGCTGAGGAAAAGGTGGTTGTTTCTTTACAGGGAAAAATCTTTACTAGTTTCCAGGTCAGAGCAGTAGTCTGACCAAACTTCTCTTCTGGTCAGTACCTAGTGACTGTGTGGAGCACAGGGAGGCCCGAAGGTTTTATTCAGTGCTGAGAATTTTGAGATGGAAACTTCTCTTTCTTGCTGCCAACTTTCTTGGTTAATGATGCAATAAGGCTCATCCTCTTGCAGCAGAGGAGAATTTTTGGTTTGCCAGCTGTCCTCTTTTTCCTTCAACTCCTGCTGGCTGTACTAGCTTGAAATTTAACTTACAATAAATAAGAAAGACTCTATAGTGGAGTGTATGATGTATTTTTAGAGAGAGAAGTGTGGCGTTCAATAGTATCAGCTGTTCTTGTGGTAGGTAGTTTTGTCTTTAGACTGTCTGTGGTATCAAAGGCGACTGTTCCCTTATGAATGCAGAAATCTATCGTGTAGCACGGGAAGGAATAGGAGAATGAGTATCTGTCAAGTGTGCATGACTGTGCGCGTAAGAAATGTGCAAGCTGCTAATCCCGTTTCCCTGTCTTGTCAAATAGATCATCGTAAGCAGCTGGGTATCTGCAAAAGAAGCCTTCGACAGCACACGGATACTTAATCTCTAAATCAAGTCCAGCAATGCATTAGAGGAAGCTGGATTGGTTGGATACACACTGAAGGATGAATAGTGAAGAAGAGTTCTATGATGCCGTTACGGGTGAGTGGTGGCCACAGTGCCAAGCAAAAAACCAAACAGCCTGTAAATTGGGGGGTGATGGGGTGGTGGTGGTGGTGAGGGGCTGATAATACGTTGCTCCTCATTAAATAAAAGGTAAAGTGCTACTAGCAAAACTTCTAGGGCTGACTTGTGACAAGAAGAAAGGAAGAGCTATAGTTGAGGTTTAAATATGGAAATGGGGGATGTTTTTATTAAAGCTTAATGCTGGCTATCATTTTATCATTCTAGCAGTCCTTTTGTGGCCGAGTGTTTCATTCTCTGTAAAATACAGGAGTAATGCAGGAGGATCCTTTGAAGAGGTGTAATGCTTTTCAGACCCTTTGAAAGGGAAAATATCTCCCACAGATTATTTTATATTGATATTTTATTCAAGAATGGATGGGACTCTGAGCAACCTGACCTTGTGAGAGCTGTCCCCGCCTATGGCATGGGGGCTAGGACTACATGATCTTTAAGGTTCCTTCCAACCTAAATAATTCTGTGTTTCTATGATTATTTTAATGGAAAATTGATCCTGAAGAACTGAAGTAGAAAATGTTTTTTTTCTGGTCAGGGACAAATGACTGTAAAAGTTTGCTTTCAAGATAGGGAGCCAAAAGTCTTTGCAGTCCAGGGATGTTTCTAGAAAAGCAAACATGAATAACTTCATGCTTAAGCAGTGTGTCAAACAGTACCTTTCTTTGGGCTAATAAGAATGGATGGTTATTCATAAGAGCCTTACATGGTTTCAGTGGTGAAATAAAATGCTTCATGTATTCTAATAAAAAAAGAGAACCTTTCAAAGATCTCAAACAATTTTAAAGTCTTCCACTTAAATGCCTCCTCAGGACTCACATAATAGGAGTGAGATGAGAACTGCTGGCAGTGATGTAGAGCCCTTAATGTAGAATCACAGGAAAGAAAAGAGAACAGAAGCATGACAGCTGAAGGAGTGGAGGCAGCATGGCAGATACAAGTGGATAAGGTACACTCAGGCATGGTTGGTTGGAAAATAAGATGAGGAGTAAACAGAAGAGGGCTGGATGAAGCAGCATGACTGACAGCAGGCAGTACAGGACTTGTCATAATTATGTCAGGGAGAAGGAAATTTCAGTTGCATTAGTGCTAATTAGGAGTGATAGGGACTAGTGCTCCAAATTAATCTGTAAAATAAATAGTTGTACCATAAAAATCTTGACAGCACTATGGATTGTTCCTGTATATCTTCAGTAATATTTTAATTCCAAGAGCTCAGGACCACACCCATAAATGAACTAGATTTATTCTATTGAAAAGGTGAAACAGAAATGTACCCCTCAATATGACATCTGTCCCCTACAGCTTTGATGTTGGTGCATTCCTTTGTCTCTTGCTGCCAGCCCTCAGTGGTTGAGTCATCCTGTGTTCTAGTGCTCTTATTTTGTCTTCTTTACTCTTCTTTTCCCCCTTTCCTCAGCCTCAAAAGTTTGTTCTCCCTGCAAGTGCTCAAGGTGGTAGTAACTCCTGAGCTGAGATGTTCCTGTACCTTGCAGCCTTGGCCAGCTCTGTTCAGAAATGGGATTTTGTGCATCAGTTCAGTGAGCACTCCTTGTCCTGTCCTAATCTTATTCTCCCACAGGGAGGAATGTGATGGCAGAAGAGAAGTTTCTGAGCAACGTGTTCCCGCAAGTTCACTGACTTCAGTACTTGGATATTGTGGTTCATGTCCTATAAATAGCAAATGAGGCTTAGCAGAGCACTTGGAACTCTGTGGGAAGTTACACTTTAGAGTTCTGTACCAGCCTCAGCAGCAGCGCAAAGGAATATTCCGTCTCTTTTAAGATACTATAAGCTCAGTCCTTGAGGAAGGACTGTTCTCTAGTTATTCATTGATGACATCCACTTCTAGAACATGAACCTACCTTAAAGAGAGCTCTGGTTTTCTTGTGATGGGTTTCACCTCTTTGGTTATGAAGTTTCCTGCTGCTGACACGGTCCCCATCACATCCAGAAGACATGCTCATGTGATGGAATCTCCTGCTGTGTGGTCAGGAATCATCCTCCTGGAAGATGGTTTGACCCTGACTGGGTGGTGATTACACTTGCAAACATGCAGGATGGACTGTGATGAATTGAGTTAGTGACAGGTAAAGAGTTTCCATGGAGAGAAGGTTATTTTTGCATTCAGAGGTCATTGGCATTGCTTATTAATCGAACACTTGACATCCTTTGTGAGTGAGTATTCCTCTTGGGAATATTGTTACCTGTGGTCTCAGTTAATTTTTGATAGCAGTGTGTCTGCTGTTTCTCAAATACAGGAGGTAGTCTCTGAGCCTGGATCAGGTAAAGTGGTCAGTCCTTTGAATTGCAGATTGATTGAAATGGTAGGTGAGACAGGACGCATCCAGCTTTGCTCACTCACCTCCAGCGTGTGTCACCTTGGGTTTATTAATCTCATCACAGACTTGTTGAAGACTTCGTGCCATCAGGTTCTGCTCTGTTGGAGCTGTGTCCTTTATGATAACATAGCTGTTTGCCAAAGCAAAAGGATATCCACAGCACAGGAAAAAGTTTGCCTAGTTACCAGAGAAATTCATTTGTTGACAAACACAAATAGCTTTGGTTTGCTTTTCTGAAGTATTCACCTGCAATTCTGTGGAAATCTGTTCTGTGCCTGTGAGGTTCATCCAGCCAGCCAGGTGTATTCATGCCCATCTGTTTCCTGTTGCCTGACTGGTTTTCACTGTAGTCCATTGCTTTCACTCGGAGAGGAAGAAGAGGGGTACCTGCTGCCCAATCTGTATATTTTCATCATACCTGGATCACACTGAATCAGCAGATTGTGCCATAGTGTTTAAGTATTGCAGGTCTGGTGTAGGGCTGGCCTAGCTCTGGTCCCAGCAGCTACACATGGCTCTGGGGGGTGAAGAGGGAAAGGAGAGAAAAGAGCAGTACTTTCTGGCAAAGAAAAAATTACCTGTTGTTTAACTTGCTACCTGCACTGTCTGTGTATTTATTGCCATTCCTTACATCCTCTTTAGGTCTGAAAGTTGTTTGTACTGTGCTGTTTTGACTCCCTCTTAGTCTTGAGTGACGAGGCTTAATTAGTCTGCAAGGGAGTTCCTGACTGTAGGAAAGGGGCGGTCTTGTGCCTAAGGACCAGCCTCAGCTGCTCGCAGGTGGATTTGTAGTGCAGTCTCAGCAGACTCATTTTGTTTGCAGGATGTGGAAGAAGAAGAAGACTAAGAAAACTAGAGTTACTGGCAAGTCACTTTTCTTTAAGTTCTTGAAATAGATTAATGCTAACACCCAGCTTAAGTGTTTGACTTTGAAAACTTAAGACTTTTAAAAGCTTGTGTTTCATCCTGAACAAACACAAGTTTGGACTTGTGATTAAGCTAATTTGTGACATTTCATTTCTGTCTGTGGCTCCTTATCTCACTGTTAAGTCCTCATTTTTATCTTCACTCCCAGTGGCTTTTCACTGTGAAAGTTGTCCTATAAGTAAAACTTATCTACTCAGTTCTGCCTCAAGGCTTTAATGGCAGCTGGAGAAGGGCTCTTTTTGTAATTTAGAAAAGCTATAACAATTCATTTAACTTAATCATTTTTTTATTACAGATCTTTCTCTGTGAAGAACATTTTTTGGACAGTTCTTCACAGAACTGCAATCCTTAGAACTTAATTGAGAAACAGCTTTTAAAACTTTCTCAATGGGCCTGTAGCAGACAAAGCAGGTGATACTTAGGGTTGAAAGTCTAGTGGTTAACTAACTGTGAACCCTAGTGGGTTGATGTTGATGGGGGTGTTTTTTAAAGACCAGGTGGAGGTGAACTCTGATAAAGGAAACTTTGTACTTCTGAGCAGGGTTTAAATTTTTGTTACTATATACAAGATACTTGTTTGAATTAGCATGCGATTACTTACCAGTGACATACTGTTGTCCATAAATAATTTTACATATACCTATCAATTCCCATTGTGCTGTATAGGAACAGGGCAATAATGTACTGGAGAGCTCATCTTTGTCTTCATCAGTCAAACGAATAAAAGTTACTTTATTCTGCACTACTGTATTTACTTTTCCCATCTCCTTGTACTGTTCCAAAAAAACCCTGTGATGTAACTGGAAATGACTTGTTAAAGTTATACAAATGTGTTGTGCATTGACTTCTGTTAAGACAGGTGTTTCGGGGTTGTCTTCATTTTAATGGCCTGAATATATATATATATGTGTGACTATCGTGCTTCCCAATTAAGTGCTAAGACTGCTAGGGTGTGATTATTGCTGGATAATTACATGCTTGTGACATCAAAACGTAGGAGACTTATTAATACATGACATCACCCATCACACCTGCTGTTTACCAAATAAGATCATATTGGTGGTGCTTCCTTGTGCAGGGTTGAATGTTATTTCAGAGTCTTCATCTCTGAAAAAACATGAAGCCTTTAGTTTCTGGATTACTTCCTTGCATGAATGAAACTACAAATACAAAACCACAAATGATGGTAGGATGTTCCTTAAACTGTGGCAAGAATGTGATGCCAGCAAACATGTGCGTTTTCATGTTGCTTTTGGATTCAGGCTCTGAAGCGAGAAACTAAAGTCAAATAGTGGTTCTTGAGGAATAAGTGACCCTTGTGGCACTCAGGACTTTGAATGTTCTCTCAAGTATTTTCATCAAAAAATGTGGCAGCACTGACAAGAGACCTGTTGCTGTGGCTAGTGATCAAGTGTGTGTGGATGCAAAGCGTTGTGCTTAGGATTTTCTTGTGTAAAGGCATATGCAGAACTAAACTGTCACTATTCTAGGTGAGTGTATGGAAACAGTGTGACTGAGAAAAGGTAAAATCATTAGACTAAAATCTTGGATTGATGGTTTAGTCCAACTTGTACTTAGGGCTGCTTGATTACAGAAGCTTGTGTTCCTCTAGGTTCCTGTTGGTTTAACTTTTTTAATGGTTAAAGCTGTTCAACATGTTATTATCGGGGTTCTGGCATTTAGTTCCAGAGGTGTTTCCAGCAGCTGTGCCCAGTGGGGTGGGATTGGCCTATAGGAAATGGAGCCATCTGCTGCTTTGGGGTCACTTGGAGAGCTCCTCTTGGTGTGGAGAGATTCTTGCTGCAACCATTAGGGAAGTGTTAGGTGGTTGTCACTTATGGATGGCAAACAGGAGTTGGATATCCTCCATTTCTCTTGGTCTAGAAATCTGGACATTTGCTGCTGTATTGTGAAGTGGCCCCTGATCATTATTTGTTTGCTCCTTGCCTGTGAGCAGAATAAATAGGCTAAATAAGTTTTTTTTTAACTTTCTTTGAGGAAAAACTACCTAACTGAACAAAATTATTGTAATCACATGGCAGTGCTGAAGAAGAGACAATGCAGATAATCTGATTAAGAGCTACTGCAGAACTTGTAAGGGTCTAAATTGGTTCTGAATTCAGCCCTGTGAAATACCAGTTGAGAACACTTGATTCTAATGCAATACTTGGCTCTAAACTCTCTTGGAAATTAGGTCACTTAATAAAGGATTTTCACTCTGATATTCTTTAAAATAAGCTGGTACAAGTGTACTTATGCCGTGAGAGTTACAAAATGTGAGTGGCACTCTGGCATAATAAGGTTCCTGAGACAACTGTTGCTTTATGGCTTTTTGGGGTTTTTTTTACAGGCTTTGATTCTGACAATTCTTCAGGAGACTTTTCAGAAGCAAATCATAAAGTTTCAGAAATGCTTGATCTAGATCCACACCAAAGCAGTACGACTGGAAAGCACAATGGAGAGACAGACATTCAAGAAAATGGAATTAAGAGACACAGGTAAACACATACATTGCACGTGAGATGTGCTAGCTTGCTGTTTTTTGGGGCGTTACTGTTCTCACTGGAACAGGTTAATTCTCTGGAACTGAAAAGACATTTCACATCTCACCTTCCTATGTCAGCTCTAGGTCAATGCTTTGTTTCCTTCACAAATTACTTCAATACCTACAAATAAAAATGTATTGTTGTTAAGGGACTGATAGTCACAGTTGATTTTTTTCAATTGCAGGACATCATTACCTGCCCCAATGTTTTCTAGAAGTGATTTTAGTGTGTGGAGCATTTTAAAGAAGTGCATTGGACTGGTAAGTTAGCAAGGATGAAACATGCTGATGTTGAGTCTCCTATCTTCAAGTTCTTGATTTTATTTAAACCTTAAGACACAGAATAATTCCTGGTGCACTTTGCACTTCTTTTTGTAGGGGAACATAATCTTAAATGGCAACTCTCTAAATCTTTAACATTCATTTACTATTGGTACTACTCCCTCCTCTCCTTTAGCTGTTGGACCATGGGGACTGGCATTTCTAATTTGAGTAACATTATGATCTCCTCTCTGCCTTTTTTATTCTTTACTTAGGGCTTTATTTTGGTTTGGTGGATGTTTTTTGTCGGATTTTTTTTTCCTTCCATGACTTAAGCAGTTTGTGCCACAAGAATTGCTTTCATCTGACTGAAGGGTTAGAAAAGTTTGGTATCTGCTAGAGTTTCTTAGCTCAGTGCAGGCTTGGGGTATTAATACTGTGATGTAACTGGGTCACGAGATTTGGTCTTAGACTCAGACATATAACTCTGCTCTGTGGTGTTAAAGGATGCCGACGCTCAAGTCAGTACTGGCCATCGGTGCTTTTTCAATTCTAATTCTCTAAGAATCCAGTTACATGTTTGATTACTTCATTCTTACTAGGAATGAAGAAAATCTTGTTCTGCACTGGTGGCATTCTCCTTTCCATGAAGTTTTAAGCACTTAAGTGATACTTTACTACTCAGTTTTTAATTAAACAGCCAAATTTGCTTGGCTAGAGTAAAAGACCTGGGGAATTAGAAATCTCTCTGTGAGCCTTGTGTGTGTCTTGTATCCACATGTGAAATGGGAAATGTTCTGAAGCAAATAACAGGTTGCTTAAATAAAGCCACAAAATTTGTTAGAGCTGTTCAATTCCTATTCTTTACGTAAGTGTTCCTTTCAAAAAAATAATTGGTGGTTATCGTAGTAAAATAGATTTTAGGCAAATAGATATGTAAGGATTCAAAAGGAATGTTGGTTCTTAACTATCAGTAATGAACTGGCTGGCGCCCTATTGCTGCTATATGTGGAAATTGTAACCTCTTTTGTTTTATGTTACAAAAGGTAATGTTTTTCTTTAATTTACTAGGTTAGCTGGATCAATTTGAGTAGTTTTTATTCTTTCAGATTGCTAGTGGGGTTCTGAAGCATTTCCAGCCCCTTTCAGCCATAGCAATTAGAGGTCTACTGTAGCCTTCCAGATGTCTTGAAGAATGCTGTAAACAACCCACAGTTTATTTTCCGAATTATTGTTACTGTCAGTTGTTAAATTAGCACTGTGTCTAACAAATGAACTTCTTTCACTACCTAGGAGCTGTCTAAGATTACGATGCCCATTGTCTTCAATGAGCCATTGAGTTTCCTCCAGCGGATAACAGAATATATGGAACACATATACCTCATTAATAAGGCTTGTAGTCAAGCAGATCACCTGGAAAGGATGCAAGTAAGTAACAGCTACCACTTCATGGTTAGTTCAGAACAAGGTTTTCCCTCCCAGAGTACCTTCTATTTGTCTGTCCAGACAAGTTTTTGGTTTCAGGATGGCTGTACTAGATGTTTGTGGCACTTTCACGCCTGATGCTGTGCTCGGAGTCTGACCCAAAAAGCAAGGGAGTGGCACAATTGACAGTCCCCATGAACCTTAGTCCTTTCCAGGACTGTATTAACTGTGACCCTTATAGTGGTTTTACTTGTTGTGAAGATGAAATCTTGGCTTTAAGTCACCATAATGGGTTTGTTGAGTGGCTTTAAGTTCTTGGATTAAAATTATTGTGACAAAGACAAGCTTGACTACTTTTTTTCTCCAAAACTGCTTGTTGTTTGGAGTAGAAAATGGTACCTGACTGATCTCACTGCAAGGAGCTACATACGGTGAAAACAGGCCAGTGTATCACAAAATCACAGAACCATTGCCCCTTGTCAGTATCATGTAGTGATAGGACAAGGGGCAATGGTTGTAAGCTAGAACATAGAAGGTTCCACATCAACCTAAGAAGGAACTTCTTCACAGTAAGGGTGAC